>JAOXYA010181491.1:0-20737 GCA_028565675.1 Sorex palustris | reverse complement strand
CCTTTTGGAACTGTGAGTTACCATGGAAGGTCTTGGTTGACATGATGAACTCAGACAATCTGTCACCCTGTTCATTCATACATATATGTGTATTAAAGTGAACTATCTGATGTTAGGTTCTGCAAGATGCCTTACTTGACACAAATTCTTTTATTAAGTTGTTCAAGTCAGATTTATTTTCTTGGAATGATACGATTTTGGTTCTTTCACAAAAAGTTGATGGATAGTCCTCTTATCAAAAAAATTTTCAAACTAAAATATTTAAAGTATCAAAGATAGTATGTTAGACATTATTGGCTCTAACTATCTCCCAAATCCTTACCACTCCCTTATTCACTCATCTTCTTTTATTTTCTTTTTGCTTTTTGGGTCACACCCGGCAATGCACAGGGGTTACTCCTGGCTCTGCACTCTGGAATCATCCCTGGCGGTGCTCAGGGGACCATATGGGATGCTGGGAATTCAAACCCGGGTTGGCCATGTGCAAGGCAGACGCCCTACCCACTGTGCTATTGCTCCAGCCCCATTATTCACTCTTCTTAGCAAAGAATCTAATGCAGAAATGAGCGCAAGTCAGTGCCAGACAACTCACTCTCATAAATAAATAAATTTTAAACTCGGGGAGAGATTCGGAGGTTAGATATTCTATTTTTAGCACTCTGACAGCCATCCAAGAACCTCTCTGGTATGACCAGTGGAGTTATCCTAGGTTCTGTCCTTTCGAGTCAGATTTGTAAACATGAATCACAATAAAGCACATGCTTAGATATGTATAAAATTCCAGACACTGTGTGAAGCATTTTGCAAATATTACCCATCTAAATACCACAAGAAATTTTTTTGGTAATTACTTAGATATCCATGTTGCACCATGTAGTTCTATGTCGGAGAGCTACCTCATGGAGATGAAATTTGGAACCAATTTAGCTTCTCCCAACATTTGTTTTCTTCACAAATTTGACACATTGACTCTCTCCAGGAAATTCGTCCCCAGCTACCCAGTATTTAAATTCAACTTTTGCTTTACTTTTCACTAATTACCATCAAACTTAACTTTAGTTTATATAATTATTTTCAAATTATTAGTCATATTTTGTCATAAATTTGTAATTTAAAAATTGGTGTAGCAATTTATGAGATTTTTGTTTTAGACATACAATCCTATGCCTTTATAGGATTTTATTATTGTTGTTTTACTTTGTTTGATTTAAGTCTGAATTAGATTTTGTCATTTGTAAAGAAAGGATGAAAAATATGTATTTGAGCAATGAGATATCATCTGACACCACAGAGACTGGCTCACATCAAAAAAAAAAAAAACAAGAAGAGCCAATGCTGGAGTAGATGCAGAGAGAACGGGACTCTCATTTATTGTTGGTGGGATGCCTACTGGTCTACCTTCTTTGAAAAAGAATATGGACATTCCTCAAAAAATTAGAAATCAGGCTTCCACTTGACACAGCAGTACAAGTATATTCCAGGGAATATGCTCCAGGACCCCAAAAACACACTGCAGAAAGACCATCTGCACGTCTATGTTCGTGGAAGCTCTATTTACAATAGCCAGAATCTGGAAACAACCCAAGTCCCTGAGAACAGATGACTGGTTAAAGAAACGTTGGTACATCTACACGATGGAATACTATGCAGCCACCAGTAAAATGTAGTCATAAAATTTGCTTATAAATGGATGGACCTGTATCATGTATCATGCTGAGTGAAATGAGTCACAAGGAGAAGGACAGACAAAGAATGATAGCACTCATTTATGGGACATAAGAAGACATAGTGTGAAACTAATACCCAAGGAAGAGTAGAAACCAGGCCAGGAGGGATGGTTCATGGTTGGAAGCCGACCTCAGGCAGTAAAGGGAGAGAGCCGTTAGAGTGAAGAAGGGACCACTATGTTGAAAATGGTCACTCTAGATAAGAACCGCATGCTGAAAGTAGGTAAAGGAACAAACATGATAACCCTTCAATGTCTGCACTGCAAACCGTAATGCCTCAAAGGAGAGAGAAATTGAGAGAAAGAAAGTTCTGTCATGGAGGCAGGAGAGAAGGGAGAGGTGACGGTGGGAGGGAAACTGAGAAACTGGGGATATTGGTGGTGGCAAATGTACACCGATGAAGGGGCAGGTATTGGAACATTGAATGACTGAATCAAACCATGAACATCTTTGTAATTGTGTATCTTCATGGTGATTCAATGAAAATGTAAATAAATTTAAATTTTTTAAAGTAAAATAAGTGGGCAACAAAAAAGAGGAAAATACATGGTTTCAATATAGGCACATTTAATAGACACTACAAATAGCACGTTTTTTAACCCTGCTTCAAACTATTTATAGATTTACCAAATGTCTCCAGATTTACCAAATGTCTCCAGCAATGATAGAACCCTATGTCAAGAGATTCCCAGCTAAACCTCAATGCTAAACACACATCCCTATCATTCAGTCCTTTTGATATTGCAGAAATGGAAGAACATTGGATAACTGAAGACAGAGACCAAATATGTGAATATCACAACCAAATATGAGTGACTCTCTTTATCACAACAACAGTAGCAACAAAGGGAAGGGATGGAGGAAAAGAATAAAATGTTTCCTTTGCAACAATATGCATGGAACCAGAGAGGGCCTTTCTAAGTGAGATACCCAAGGAGAAGGGCAAATGCCCTATGGCCTTACCCATTTGTAAGACACAACGAAACTGAGCAAGTGAACAGACAAAACCAAAACTAAACAAAGCTAAAACCTTAGATTCGGGTGCAGAACTGAGGCAACTAGAGAAAGAAGAGGAAAGGGGAAATGAGGAAAAGAAGTGGGGAAGAAATTTTGTGAATTGTGATGGAATAATATTGGTATGAGGCAGTGGTCAACATGGGGTGACATACAATTTGAAGAGGTGTAAAGCTGTGTCCCTAAAACATATGCACTAGTAGAAGCTACAATTATCTTTTAAATATATAATTTCTTAAAAATACAGAATTTCAGAGAATTCCTCTCATAAGGCTTAGTTAGAGCATTGAGGTAAAAGATATTTAGGAGAGGCATATGATTAGAATTATCATAGATCGAAATTCATTCTTTCTGAAATTACCTTTTAGCTTTTGCTAATGTACAAAGTCCATCTTTCATCCCTCTTCACATTCACTACCCATAAACTCAAAGAGCAAGAATATTTTTTAACATATTCTCTACTTTTCCAAGAACAGTAGTTCCTCCAGATAATTTTTATAGCACAGCGATAGGGCATTTGCCTTGCACGCAGCCAACAGGGCTGACCCAAGTTCGATTCCTCCACCCCTCTCGGAGAGCCCGGCAAGCTACCGAGAGTATCTCGCCTGTACAGCAAGCTACCTGTGATGTATTTGATATGCCAAGCACAGTAACAACAAAGTCTCCAATGGAGACGTTACTGGGCCCACTCGAGCAAATCGATGAACAACGGAGGACAGTGACAGTGACAGTAACTGTATTTCAAAAATGTAAATTATGGGGAAAAAGAGTCTCCTGCCCCCACGCATGGCTGTACTCACCGGGGCACCTTGGAGGGGGGGCAGGTTGAGTTTCCATCCCTGCCCCGAGCAGAACCCCGGCAGCTGAAGACCTCCAGAACCAGCCACAGCCATGCCGAGTCCACTCTCCACACGTTTGGAAAAGCCTCATGCATGAAGGAACCGGCAGAGGAACCCAGGCATGAGGGTCCCGGGACTGAGATCTCCAAGCCTGCTCAGATCGGAACTGGGCCTTCTCCACCCAGATCCCCCATCTTCCAGTAGGTAGGCGTTACACCCACCAGCTGCTGCCAGCGCCAGGTGGTTCCCATCAACGGCCAAGACCCAGAGTCTATAAAACCCAGCTCCCAGAAGAGAACAGCATAGAGTCTCCTGCCCCTGCACCTGACTGTCCTCACCAGGGCCACGCGACATCTTATCTCATTTTTACTTTGGAGAATCCGGCAGGCTACTGAAAGCATCCTGTCCGCATAGCGGAGTCTGGCAAACTTCCTGTGTCGTACTCAATATGCCAAATGCCAGTAACAATGTTAGGTCTCCTTTGCCTAGCCCCGAAAGAGCTTTGAATATGGCTCTTTTAAAATCTCAGGGCTAGGAAGAAGGAGACATTACTGGTGCCTGCTCGAGGCAATCGATGAACAGGATGATGGTGATCGTGATGGGGGAAAAAACTAAGAAAATTTCTAGGATGATTCTCATCCAGGGCTAATCAGTGCCAAAGTAGTGAGAAGTAATTATAAGTAGAAGATTCTACCATATGAAGACGGGTCTTCTTTTCTGGTAAGATTACAAAAAAAAAAAAAAAGGGAGGGTCTTCTTTTTTTTCCCCTCTTTTGGCTTTTTGGGTCACACCCAGTGATACTTAGGGGTTATTCCTCGATCTGTATTCAGGAATTACTCCTCGTGGTACTTGTGGAAAATTTGGGATGCCACAGATTGAACCCTAGCCAGCCACATGCAAAGCACATGCCCTACATACTGTCCTATCTACCGCTCTCATTCTGCCCCTGTTGGATTTTTTTTCCTATATTATCATAAGTTCACAGTACAGCCAAGGCTAGCATTGTGATGGTTGCTCAAATGTTCTAAAATATTTCATTTGTCAGAAACAGAGCTTCCTTTATATAGAAGCGTTCTTTGGGGGTGGAGGGGAAATGTTTCATTTGTCAAGGCTCAGCAATTTTCAATGATGAAATTTCTTTTAATGAAGGTCACATTCAAATTTGGTTATATTATTAGATATATTTTTGTTGACTGTGAATTAAACTTTCAATTACATTGATAATTAAGTTATATTAAGTTCTGGAAAAATTGTGATAGTGAAATTAAGTAGAAATTAATTACTTCTCTTTTAACTTGTTGAAACATTTCCATAGTACTAATAACTGGTTTAATAATTGATCAATCTAAAAAAATAATCGATCAATCTAACTTACATTCTAATTGTTTCATCTAAAGTAAGTAAAAGCAATTTTTATTTCCCAGTTCAATTTTAGATGTAATCATTTAAACATTAAATTCATTGGCCAGGACTTATAGTTAAAACAACTTCTCGTAGGAATCAGTGAGGATGTTTCTAATGCTTCAGCATTACAGATGATGCTGACTCTGTTTTAATCAATAGTCAACTTATATTATATGACCTCTCTTCTAACTATATTTTGCTAGCAATAGATTAAAATTATATATTTTCTGTTTCTGGTGAGGATCAGGATATTTTCTTTTGTATCTATCTCTATAAAAGTTACATAATAAATGTCAAAAAATTGTTTGAAGTGATCATATGGTTCTATTATTTAATTGTTAAGAATAACATATCACTTTTATGTTAAAGAATTGCTGCATCTGAGACTACTGATGGAAGGAAAAAGATACTGGTGACGGGACTGGTGCTGAAACATAGGTTATCTAAAATCCAGCTATGAATAACTGAAAATCATGGTTATCAAATAAAAAAATATTTTAAAAATGAATTAATTTTAGCAGCTACTTAATTTATTATTCCTGACTTATTTTATAAATAAGATAGTATAATTTTGCCACACTCATCTGTTCTTTTTAACGTCCTTATTGAAGTTATGTTTCGCACATCACAAATATCATCTACTAAAAGTGTACGGTACAGGGGCAGAGTCAAGAAGAGCTGGTAGAGCACTTGCCCTGCTCATGGACGACCCAGGTTCAATTCCTGGCACCACCAACGCCTCTTTTGTCACATGTTCTGAGGAACAGTTCTTCTCTGGTGTCAAAAATGGCGTGATGTGATCAATGCCTTCTTGTTTTGCGACACATCATAGGACACTAAATATCCATTTTTTATTATTGTTGCACCATATTTGATGTTCAAATATAGTTTGAACCATGGAAACACTTGCAAGGGCAATTAGAGACCACCCTAAAAGCCTCTATCCCTCTCAGAGAGCCCGGCAAACTACCAAGAGTATTCCGCCCACACGGCAGAGCCTGGCAAGCTATCCGTGGCATATTCGATATGCCAAAACCAGTAAATACAATAGGTCTCATAAATAAATAAATAAAAGTAAACAAATAATAATAATAAATAATAAACCCTGAGTATGATCCAGGAAAAAAATAAATATGTACAGTATAATGGTCTAACACACATTTGGAGTTATGTAACTATCAGCAGCACCCTATTTTAAATTATTCATTACTCCAGTAGAAACCTTGTTCTTGTGGAGACTCATCCTCCATTTACTACCTACGACCCAGGCCTTCTAAACATTCTAGGGGAATGTTCTCCCCTTCTAAATATTCCATCTTGTTTCAAGGATGTTTAGGGTTTTATAATTTCACATTTAAACGCTTTATGACCTCTTACTAGTAAATTGTTAGCAGAGTTTTTAGGGTTCTCTATGTTGTATGTAAATAATAATAGTTTTTGCCTCTTTTCTAATTTGGAAATAATAAAGTTATTTTTCTTCCTTAATTTCTGTGCCTAAGACTCCAAACACTATGTCAATGATAGCAGGGAAGGGGAATACAGAGATAGCTAGGGCATCAGAGGCACATGACTTGCATAAGCAAGGATGTAAGTTTAGTCTCCAGTAGATCATGGCTTCCTGTGTTCTGTCACATGTGGCACAGTGGGACCAAACATAGCTTGGGTAGCTGTGTGGTCCACAGTACTTCTGGGCCCAAACAGTGTTGCATGAGTGGGCACAAACATTGAACTGTTCAGGACGGCTGACTGGTCACTGAGAATGGTCCCTGACCTTCTGGACTCTGATTGAGAGGCACTCCACCCCCCCCAAACAAATAGGGGTAATGAATGGACATTCTTGTGTTTCCCCAGATTTTATAGGAAAATCTTTAACTTCTAGACACTGAAAATAAAGTTAACATTAGACTTTTCTATATTGAGATATAGTTCTTCTTATTCCACTTGTCAAGAGTTGTTTTCATACCATAAATGAATGTTGAATCTTTTCAAAGATTTTTCTGCATCTGTATATAGGTAATATGACTTTAACATTTTTGATAGAACTTGCTAAGGATAGTTATTCATAATCCTTGGATTGGTTTGGTATCATTTCATTAGTAAAATTATTTGGATTTGGCTATTGTCTTGGGGAAGACTTAATTACTGTTTCAGAATCCTTACTTACATTACACTGGTTTGACTTTTCTATTTCCTCTGATTCATCTTGGGACTTTGTGAATTAAAAAATTCATCAATCTGGGGCTGGAGCGATAGCACAGTGGGTAGGGCATTTGCCTTGGACGCAGCCGATCCGGGTTCAATTCCCAGCATCCCACATGGTCCCCCAAGGACTGCCAGGAATACTTCCTGATTACAAAGCCAGGAGTAACCCCTGAGTATCACAGGTGTGACCCAAAAAAGCAAAAAAAATAAATTTTCATTAATCTATTTTTTCTAGTTTCTTCATCTTTGTACCAAATTGAACCTTCATATTTCTGTGACATCTGTGGTAACTTCTCCCCTTTTATATGTGACCATATTTGAGGACTTTGTATTTTTTGTGAGCCTAAGAGTTTGTCAATATATTTTTATACTTCAAAGAATAGCTCTTGGTTTCATTGATATTGTTATTTGTTGTTTTCATTTCTACTTAGTTTAATTTTACCCCAATTTTCATTCTTTTTTTTTTGCATGCTATCTTTGTTATATCCTTAAGATGAGAGATCAGACAATGATATATCTTACACCAGTGATAACGGCACACATCAAAAATTATGGTAACAATCTGTGTTGGTGGGGATGTGGTGAAAGGAACTCTCCTCCACTTCTGGTGGGAATGTTATCTGGTTCAACCCCTACAGAAAACAGTACGGAGGGATCTCAATAGACTTAAAATTAAGCTACCATATGACCTAGTGATTCCACTTTGGGGTATCATCCCCAGAACAGAAAGTCATTCAAAAGGACATATATACACCATTATTCATTGCAGCACTCTATAAAATAGCTAAGATTTGGAATCAATCTAGATGTCCAACAGCAAATGATGGATCATGAAGATGTGGTATATATACACAATGCAATATTGTGCAGATGTAAGGAATGATGAAATCATGATATTTGCTGCAACATAGATGGAATTAGAAGATATGTTAAATGAAGTAATCCAGAAGAAAAAAGACAAACACAGGATGATATCACTTATATGTTGTGTTTAGAGTAAGTGAATGAGGAAATGCAATGGTTTAAAGGGGAATTCCTCGATCACCCTTTGATCCCGAAGTATAGGGAGGAGATTGAAAGAAATAGAGTGAAAGGAAGAGAATAGATCTATCAGAAGCCATGGGGACAGGGATCAAGGGGATTCAGGTATGTCTGTGGCACAAAGGAATGATAGAGCTGAATATCCAAACCACAGAGCTGACAACACTAAAATGATTAGATTCAAACTTTAATAAACAAACTTAAAAGCTGCCTGTTAAGACCAGAGCTGGAGCAGAGGGGTAGGAGAGGGAACCTGGGAAAACTCGTGGAGGGAATTTGAAACTGGTGACGGGATCAGTGATGGAACATTGTATGTCAACTACACAACTGTGAACAACTTTATAATTCATGGTGCTTTAATAAAATAAAATTTTTGGGGAAAGATGTGAGGTTATATTACCTGTTTGAAATTGTTATTATTTCTTGATGTAAGCCTACATTGCTATGACTGTCTCTCTTAGCACTGATTTTGTTCTGTTCTATAGGATCTTATGGATTGGGTGTTCATTTTCATTAATTTCCAGGAATGTTTTATTTTCTGCTTTATCAATAATCCAGTGGTCAGCCAAAGCATCTTTTTAGTTTCCAAATATTTAAGTAACTTTTTTCAATTTTCTTTTTACAGTTTATTTCTAGTGTTATTCAAGTTTCTAGTATCATTGTTAGAATGACTTCAAAAATATTAGATATGGTTTATATTTCATTAGTTTATTCACACTTGATTTTACTCTTAACTTGCTTATGCTAGAGAATGATTCATGTGTACTAGAGAATATGGTGTAATGAACATTTTTCTTGGGTTTTTGGGTCACACCCAGCACTGCTCAGGTTTTACTCCTGGCTCTGCACTCAGGAATCACTCCTAGCAGTGCTCAGGAGAACATTTGGGATGCTGGAGATGGAACCTGGGTCAGTTGCATGCATGACAAATGCCTTCCCCACTGCACTATAATTCCAGACCTATTCTGTATTATTTCTTGGAAAGTTCTTTAACTGTTTTTATTCTGAAGTGCAATTTATCATCCCTTTAAATATTAATGGTAACCTATATGGAGATAGTATTATGGGTTGAAGGCCTTTTATGTTCAATAATTTTTATTGTGATATAATTGAAATATAACATCATATTTTAGCTACTACAATACTCAGAGTTCTAATTCTTTTATTGCTGTGACAGGAACTCTCAAGATCTACCTTTATTTATTTTTTTGCAGGGGAAGAAGTGGTTTTGTGTCATATTCAGAGGTGCTCAGGAGACCATGAGGTGCTGGGATCAGCTGCATGCAAGGCAAGTGCCTTAATTCCTGTTCTTTCTCTATGGCCTAGACTTTCTGAATGTGAGAATTTATTTTTTTAAAAATCCATGTTCATTTCATACATTTCATTTCCTATCATCTTATACATTCATATAAATTGTTGAAAATATCTAGAGTATAAATTTCAATGTAAAGAGGATAGTTTTGTTTACAAAATCAGAAGCTGCTATGAGACTTTAAATTTGCAGACACTAAACTGTAGGGCAAAATTTTTTCTTTTCCTTTTTTTTTTTTTTACCTGTTTGGCATTTTCTATGTATGCGGCCATGTACTCATATGCAGCAGCCTGAGCATTTACTCGGGTTTCAGTGCCCTCTACAGGTAAAGCGAAACTGTCCATAATGATCATGGTTTCACCGTCCACTTTGCCCAGCATCAAGCCCATCACTTCCAAGTTGCCTCCAGATCTGGCATGCATCACCATTTTCAGTAGAGCCAGCGCTGAGATTTTGCAGTATTTAAAGTAATGGTGACTACAAAATAAAAGCATGATTTGAAAAACTAAACATTCTTAATTATCTTAAGTTTAGTGAAGACAGTAAGTACTGAAGGAATTTACAGTGATGGAAAGGAGAGAAAGTGTTTACAATGTAGAAACAATCGTATGTGTCATTGTTTTGTAAAGTGGTCCCCCTTTTTATTATACTATTCAAGTAAAAAGGAGAAAATGAAACAGTTGAATAATTAATTCCAACTGGTTCTCCCTGGTCCTTAAAGGAAGTTACTGAGATATTGTGATTTATAATACTGTTAATGGTAGTTTCATGCACACATCATTTCAACTGCACACCAACCACCAGAGCACTGACTTCCCAGTTTCCATCACCATGGTCCCAAATGCCCTTCCAGTCTGCCACAGCCCTTTCCTCACATGCCTCTACCACCCAAACTAAATTCTGTGGACCAAATCTATAGTTCTGTTGCCTTCAGCCACTTTTTTCTCCCTTAAGCCTGGCAAGCTACCGAGAGTATTTAGCTCGCACGCCAAAGCCTGGCAAGCTACCCATGATGTATTCGATATGCCAAACACAGTAACAAGTCTCACAATGGAGACGTTATGGGGCCCGCTCGAGCAAATCGATGAACAACGGGAAGACAGTGACAATGACTGTGTCTTTAGGTCCCATATATGCGATCATTCTGTGTTCATGGCTATTCTTGGGCCAAACCAGGCCTCATGATAAAGAACCTGGGCTCTGATATCCATGGCTGGCTTTCAATCCTTGCGTTGCTATGACATACGCAACAGTCTTGAGATAACTACTTAAAGTTTGGGCCTCATTAATTTATATGTAAATAGGGATATTTCATAGAGCTCTTAGGAAGAAATAAATGAAATAATGAATATTAAGTGTCTAGCTTTAGTGTCTATCACTAATTTTTTTTGTCATTTGTTTTGTTTTGGGGCTACACCCAGAGATACTCAGGGGTTACTCCTGACTCTGCATCCAGGAATTACTCCTGGTTTGCTTAGGGAACCATATGAGATGCTAAGGATCCAATCTGGGCCTGCTGCATGCAAGGCAAGCGCCTTAACTGCTGTACTATCTCTTTGGCCCCGTTATTAAAATTTTAATGTGAGTTATTACTTAAAAAAGAATACTGTCCAAGAACTGTGTTCTTGGTTTGTTTTGTTTGTTTTTGGGCCACAGTGGGAGTGCTCAAAGCTTATTCCTGGTTCTTTGCTCAGGGATCACTGCTGGCAGATTAGGGAAATTATATGGGGTACTGGGGAGGGAACCCAGGTCAGCTGTGTGTGAGGTGTCATACCTGTTGGTTTATCTCTCTGATCCTCTCCCTCAAGAATAGTGTTCTCTCTGTAGTATCAAAATTGGAAATGTTACCCTAGTACCTTTATTTCAACTATGGTGATTCAGAGTTTGTCATCAATGGGTGTGACAAAACTAATCTTAAAAATTTTCCATTTCACTGATGCAAACCAAGGCAGCTGGGATGAATCTAATTAAGAGCCACAATCAGTAAATGAGGCAGGCTGACAGTTGCCAAACATTTCCTAGAATACATCAATGTAAAATGTAGTCTTTTACAGAAGCAGAAAATCAGGTCAACTAAACCATATATAGGGTAGAGAATGTCTTCTTAAAAGCCTTTTTTGGTAAAAATATTCTTATAAATTTCAATCATAACTGAAAAATATGGAGAACTGGTCTTGAAATAAATTAATACCACAAGGAGTGATCCCTTAACAAGGGGCAGGCATGAGCTCTCAGCCCCATCCATGTGGGCCCCAAATAAAAAACAAAAACCAAAACCAAAAAACAAAGAAAAGGACATGTGGAAAATCCCTAGCTCAGGCTCAGCCCACATTAAGTATCCAAAAAGCACTCCCAAATCTAAATGTGGGCAATTAAAATTTGCCTTGTAAACAATGGTAAGGCAGATAAGTATGGGCTTATTGTGTATCATCACTCCTTTCAATCCATGAGACTCTGCTTTTCACTCGTTCCCAGATCGAATCTGCTCTTATGAAAGGACAAAAATACTGTGGGTAAAAAGATATCCTTTGCTCAGATCATGACCTCTTGGTTCTATTGATATAATTTCTATTTGGGAGACTGGATGGACCTCGGAGTGCCTCTGAAATCACAGACACAGACACAGACAAAGACAGACACAGACACAGATACACACACACACACACACACACACACACACAGATTTACACTCTGGGGTTCACTTAATTTCTGAAAACAGAAGCAGTTTCCATTTCGGGAGGACTCCCAACAGGTGTTAAATCCCCAACAGAGTTCAAGGCAGAGTGTGGCATCTATGACAATATGGTCTTTGAGAAATGACACCCCCTGTTCTATACCCTCCAGAAGGAAAAGGATTCAAGAGACAGATGGCGAACTGAACGCAAACCTCCAGTGAGGATAAAAAAGTAGCGCCCCCAAATCCCAAATCCCTGGGGCGCTACTTCTTTCTCCACCCATCCTAAGAGAAAAAAAAAAAACTGGCTCTCCAAGCCCTTCAACTCCAATCCTCCGAGCCGCACATTAACTCCTGCCACGCCTCCCCTCCCCCGCGTCTCGCCAGGGACCTCCTCACTCCTTAGTCCAGGGCTTGGCCGCTAGGATTTCCTGCTGCTGCTTCTTGTCGTATTTGTAGATTTCATCGATGCTCTGGGCTTCCTGCATGTTGTTGGCCAATTCCCAGGTTTTCTGGGCCATCCCACTCCCGGACGCCGCCATCGCCGAGGAATCGGAGAAATCGTTGCCCCCAAAACCTCAGGCGCAACTTGAGCCCACTGGGTCTCCGGGTGTGGGCTCGCGAGCCTGCCCACCGCAGGTGTAGACTCAAACTAGACTCCTGAGGCGGCCATGACACCCAGAACCGGAGGTGAAGTTGGTGCAGACCATTCAGGGACGGCGCGGGGGTGTGCCCTTCGCAAACGCGACACCGTAATCGGCTTCCAGTAACGGCTTAGACCCGGGGGAATCTCTTTCTGGCCGATGTTCGGGCCCCAATATCCAGGACTATGAAGTGTGCGAATTCGAGCGAACCGCAGTGAAGTGACGGAATGGTATCGTCTTCTGCGCCGGAAGGAGGCGCGTGACGGCGTGCCAGGGAGCGGAAAGGGCTTCATTGGTCGGCACTGCGCAGGCTCGGCCTCTGCCATATTGAAATGTGGGGGTGGGGGGTTGGGAGCGGTGCGGCGTTGGTCCGAGTCGGGGAGAAACTTTTTATGTTGGTGTAGGCGCACTGGGTAAAATAAGACCCCTCCATTCCCATTCTCCCCGAAAACAAGGATGCCTCTGGGAAATTTGATTTAGTGGTAGTTTCTGAATGGTGACTGAAAAGGCTAAACATGGCATCCTAGTTGGCTTCCGAAAGATTCGTGGCTCATGCGTCAAGTCCTGCGGGCTGGCGTTTACGTTTACTTTTTACGTTTTGTGAGGGGCGTTCTCTAGCGTTCGGAAGAGGCTACGGGACTTTCGTGTTTATAGTAAATAGCATCGATATGAACTGTGTTTTGATACTTTACAGTTCAGTCTTAGGCATTGCCCCCTGGAGCCACCTCTACCCGCAGGGCTGACTTAATTTTAGCAGCCCTGTTTTCTCCCACGTTATTAACGCTATTTTTGGTACTCTCGTCTGTTACCCCGCGCGGTGTGCGAAGTTATTCCAAATCACGGGAACCAAATGTTTGTTTCCCTAAAACCTAGCTTAGATGTTGGACGCATTTTGGAGGTGAAGAAGGGAAGATAACAATAGTCCCTCATAGCCTTGCAGGTCGGTACCGACTTGCCACGCTCATCTTTCTTTAATCATCATAAAACTTATTTGGCCTTGCCTAAATTCGTCCCCATCCCCCATCTCCTGTTAGTCCATAAAACCAGTTTAGAGAGCTCTATATGAAACTGCTCTCCCTGGTGATTATTCCTTTCACCAGTGTCTTTAGGCGCTTCTGCAACTGTTGCACTGCAGTAATATGTCAAGTTTAAAGGTTATTTTACTCTGTCAGTTAGCAATTTCGTTCATTTTGAGTGTTGTCCTTCACTTCCAGTATGATGTGTTGCACATAGCTAAAAGCATTAGAATCAGCCAGTTCACACTCCCTCATCTGTGGTTGTTGTTGTTTGGTCACATCTGGCAATGCTCAGGGGTTACTCCTGGCTCTGCACTCAGGAATTACTCCTGGCAGTGCTTGGGGGACCATAAGGGATGCTGGGGATAAAATCCGAGTCGAATGAGTGCAAGGCAAACGCCCTACAGGCTGTACTATTGCTCTGACCTCTCATCTGTGGTTTTTACGTTTATTTTCCATTGATAATTTGCTTTTAATCCTTCCTACAAAGTAATTAGGGAAAGGACTTACAGTTTCACTCGTCAGGAAAGCCAGAAGACCCTTTCTAATGGTAGCTAATGTATGTATTTCTAATGGTCTTTCAGTATTGGAGTGGACTAAATGATTTGTTGAAATTGGCAAGAAAAGCCCAGGACAAAACTTTACCCAGACTCTAGGGGGAAGTAGGAATGCCCTGGACATGTATGCTGATTTTTTTTTTTTCAGTTTTTGGAGCCACACCGTGCGCTTGCTCAGGGCTAACTCCTAGCTTTGTGTTCAGAGATCCCTCCTGGCGGTGCTAACACTATATGTAGTTCCAGGGACCCATTCAATGCAAGATAGCCCCATAAGCCCTTTACTATCAGTGCCCCTATGCTGTCACTGTTAGCCGTCTCCGTTTCTTCCAAGTCTCTGACCCTGTTCTGCTAGGGCTCGCAGGGTTTAGTAGGGTTCAATCGGTTTAACCAGGGAAATGTCCTGGATGCCTCACCAGCTCCCTGGAGGATCAGAACTTGGTGGTCCCTTACCCACCCTCCTAAGTATCTCCAGCCTGGCAAGGCTCCCAGTTGGTTGTGCGGCCTCCGGGGCGGCAGGGGGCGCGATGGGCCGCGCGGTCTCCCGCCGACCGTCTCCCGCGGCCCTCGAGTGGGGGCGGAGCCGCGCTTGGCGGTTGGCGCGGGGCGAGCGGAGGGCTCGGCCTCAGAGGTGGAGCCGGGACGGGCAGGCTTGTCACACGGCTTCCTAGCGGAGCGGCCGCCGCCACCGCTTTCAGCTGCGACTAGTCTTGCTAGGACGCAGCGTGGCGCCGCAGACTCGAGCCTGCTCTCCCGAGTAAGCGTTCGGCGGCGGCGGCGGCGGCGGCTCGGGAGCCGGCTGGCGGGGGGAGGGAGGACGGGGTGTCCCCGGGCCGGGTGCGCGGCCCCGGACTGCGGCGGGGACTCCGGGATGGGGTGAGGGGGCGTCTCGCGGCCGGCAGGCTTACGGGGTTCCCAGCCCGGTGGGTCTCGCGGCCTCCGGGCGGGAGGAACATGCCTCTGCGGGGGGCGGGGTTTGTGGGTGGTGGTGGTGGCGGATTTTAGCGGCGGGGGCTCCCCGTGGGTGGGCGGGGGGGAGGTCGTGCTGAGGAGGCGGCTGGCCCGCGGGAAGTGCCCTGGGGACGGGGTTTGGACTCTCCCCGGCCGCAGTGGCAGTCGCCGCCTCGGGTGCTGTGGAGACCTCGGTTGCCAGACAACGCGCTGACGCTTCCGAACTCGGCTGCCACCCACGGCGCCCGAGCGGAGCGGGGCCGCGTCCCCGCCCCGCCTCCCGCCCGCTCGCCCTCCCCCGCGGCGCGCTTGCCGAGCCGGCCCGGCTGTTCCCTCTCACTCGGGGCTAGCTAATGATTAGCTGGCTTCGGAACCCAGCGCCGGTCCCGGAGTTTTTGCTTTGCAAGTCAGATTTCATCGCCCCGTGTGGTCGGATGCTGTTACTCTCCGATGGCTCTTTGATTTTAGGATCGTTAACTGAGATTTGAGTCTAGGTTACAGTAGCGCTGCTGATGGGACGCAGCTTTGGGGAAAGGCTGTATCTCAAGAATATAGGATGAATAGTTTGCTTTGGATTTCGGGGACACCATTCTCTTTATTTAAAAACTTTCGGGGCTTGGGCGGGGGAGAGGGGCGTGTTGAGGGACTCTGAAGCTGCGCTTAGGGGATACTTCCGGAGATCTTGTCCTTTGGAGTTGGTTCAGAGGATACGGATACTCCCTCATGAACTGCAGTGCCAGGGACCACCAGGGCCACTCTAGGCGGTGCAGAGAGCGAACTGGCCACGCTGAACCCTTACGCCTGTAGGTCCTGGGAGTGCAGTGTTGTTCCTGGGAACTAACGGAGTACATCTTATTCAAACCCTGTGCTATCCGGCCCTTTTAGATTTTAGCAGAGCCATTATTCAACGATCCAATAAGTGAGGTACATTGTGGCAAAAATAAGGATGTAAGGATGTGACCATAGATTATGTTATCAGAACATTAATCTTATCTCTTTTACTGCTTACTTTGTTAATGTAGAGGGCTGTTTTTTAGATACATTGTTGCAGTAATGCTTTTTAGTAATACAATCTGTTTAAGGTACGTTGTTGCAAAATAAGGATATAACTATAAATTTTGTCATCAGCACATTTGTTAATCCTATCCCTTTTACTGCTTAGTTTGTTAATGTTGTAGAGTTAGGTATAGTGATACTACTAACGGTAGTACCTCCTTTTGATGGTCTTTTGATGGTACAATTGCCTTTAAAATAAAAATTTTAACATTTTGGAGTAGTTCTACAGTAGACCACCGTTTGGTTTTCAAACACCTCAGAAAATGCAAGAGTCTAATATAACTAATATGAGTTTGCAAAATATAAGTTCACGTCATATGACAAAAGACATACTGACAGCAAAACGAAATTCTATGGAAATCAGTAAGATTCTGGTGACTTTTCTGTAAATCTTTCTTAGAGGACCTTGACTTGTAGTTAACTAGCTATTGAAATGCTCCCTCAGGATAAAGGTTATTTTTGGACCTTCAGCATAGGAGAAGAGCTATTTTTTGGTAGTGATTAGAAAGAGGAAAATTTTAGTTGTTTTTTAAAAAATGTTTTCAGATGCGAACTCAGAGCAGACTTTTATTGGATGAGGGGCGGGCAAGGTGGGTGCACACTTGGTTGTGCTGTCTGGCAAATGGAACCTGGCTCTCCTGCTTGTAAAGCATGTGACTCCTGCCTTCAAGCCATTTCTCCAGCCCTCAGACAGTCTTTTAAATGTTCTGACTTTTGATTGCTTTTTTTTTTTTGTTAGCCACATTTGGCAGTGCTCAGGACTTATTTCTGACTCTGTGCTCGGGGGACTATGGGGTGCCAGGGATCAAACCTGGGCTGACTGCATATAAGGCAGACACCCTTACTGCTGTACTATCTCACCATAACCCTGCCAATACGGGCTGTTTCCAGACTCTAGATATATGCCTTTCTTACAGTCATGAGATGATATCTCATTGTTTTGACTTGCATTTCCCTAATCATGTGTGACAATTAGCACGTTTCCATATGCCTGTTGGCCATCCACTTTTGGGAAAGTGTCTGTTCATCTCCTTGTCCCATTTATGGATGGGGCTGTTGGTTTTGTTTTGTTTTGTTTTTGTGAGTGCTTTATAGTTATTTATAGATCTTGGATACCAATGCTTTATCTGGTGTATTGTGTGAAGATACTTTCTCCCTTTCTGTAGGGTGTCTTTCATTTAGAATGTGAGTTCCTTTTTCTTTTTCTTTTGGGCTACACCCTTGGGGGACCATATGGAATACCAACCAGTTGGCTGCATGCAAGGCCAATGCCCTATTTGCTGTACTATTTGCTGTGGCTGGTAGAGTATATATATATATTTTTTGTAGTGCAGATTTTTAATTTAATGTAGCCTATTTGTTTTTGTTGCTTCATCACTGTGGTCATCTCATTGAAGACTCCTCTGTAGTTATTTTCATGGAAAGTTATGCCAATGATTTTTTTCCAGTGTATATTATTGATTCTGGACTAATCTTGAGGTTTTTTTTTTAATACATATCCACTTAGTTTGCTTTTGTGAATGGTGTAAGCTATGGTTCTCACTTGATTTTTTTTACATGTGGCTATCCAATTCTCCCATCACCATATGTTCAGGAGATTTTTCTATGCTTTAGGTAGGTGTTTGCCTTGCACGCGGATGGCCAGGTTCGATTCCTTCGTCTTGGAGAACCCGGCAAGCTACCGAGAGTATCTTGCCCACACGGCAAAGCGTGGCAAGCTAACCGTGATGTATTCGATATGCCAAACACAGTAACAAGTCTCACAATGGTGACGTTACTGGTGCCCGCTCGAGCAAAATCGATGAACAATGGGAGGACAGTGCTACAGTTCTAGTTTATATTTAGCTTCTTTATCATAAATTAGCTGCCCATAAATCTAGGGGCTTAATTTAGGACTCTCAAATCGGTTCCATTGTTGTGCAGGTAAATATTTATTTTATTATTATGCAGTTTTGATTATTATTGTTTTTTAGTAAAATTCAAAGTTGGCAAATGCAATGCCTACCATCCTTGCTACCCCCCAGTCCTTACAATTGCTTGGACAATTTGGGGGAGTTTTATAGTTCCATACAAATTTTAATAGTTTTTCCATATCTTTGAAAAAAGTCATTACAGTAGATATTGTAGTGAATCTTTGGGTAGGAAGGTCAGAAAATTGTTTGCTTGATACCTCCACTAGATCCTTTATGAGTACTTCCCTTTTATTCCTAATTCCTTTCGACTAGAGTATGAGACATTTTGACAGTGGCATTATCTAAATTCTAGGGTAAAGATCACAGCTTACATTTTGCATCCTCTAACATCTAGAATAAAGTGTGACTTTTAGTAGGTGACTTATTTTTTTATTCTTTCATTGGGAAATAAATTTGCACTGCCCTCTTTCTGTTGTTGTTTGTTTTTTGGGCCACATCTAGTGATGCTCAGGAGTTATTCCTGGCTCTGTGCTTAGAAATTACTCCTGGTAGGAGGTGTGTGTGTGTGTGTGTGGGGGGGGGGCACACTTTCATTGGAAAGCAGACGGGACCCAGGTCAGCTGCATGCAAGGCAAGTGTGGCTCTCTTATATATCTCATATATATATATTAGATATCTCACAGATACTCTGTGGCTATCTCTCCAGCCCCAATTACACTCCTGAAGGAACAAGATGGGAACAACCTGCGTGCAAGGCAAATGCCTTACCCTGTGAACTATCTGTCTGGCCCCAAGTACTATAATTCTGAAGGAAAAGATGAGAGCAACATCTTTTTTTCTCTTTGTGATTGATAAAATTGGGAGAGGAAATTTGACATATTTCTGGGTTTTCTCTCTTTTTAGACTGGCCTAGCAGAATGATTCTGTTCTATATATTTATATCTATGTATGTTGAGCTTAAAAGGGTTAAAATTAGGATTTAAGGATATTGTAGGTTATGACAGCCAGGTATCAATTACTGTTGATTATAGCTCAGTATACTTGGGGGCTTTAACAACAACAGCATGAAGGATGAATTGCTGAGTGATTTATAAAATGGTTATAGAAATATGAATTAATAGATCAGTTTGATTTTTTAGTTTTAGTTACTATCAATGTGTCACTTAATGCATTTTAATTTTATAATAATCCTAATTTCCATTTTTCTGTAGCACTGTAGCACTGTCCTCCCATTGTTCATTGATTTGCTCAAGCGGGCACTAGTAACGTCTCCATTGTGAGACTTGTTACTGTTTTTGGCATGTTGAATATGCCACAGGGAGCTTGCCAGGCTCTGCCATGCAGGCAGGATACTCTTGGTAGCTTCCTGGGCTAACCGAGAGGGATGGAAGAATCGAACCTGGGTCGGCCGCTGTGCTATCGTTCCGGCCCTCCATTTTTCTAGATAATGAAATTGAAGAATAGAGAATTAAACATTTTGAGTTCAGTTACATAGCGATGAAATTAGATTTGAAATTAATTCTTTCAGTGAAATAGATTTTCTTACCATTGTTTATCCTCTAGTGTTCAGATAGGTAGTACGGTGAATAAGGCACTTGCTTTGTATTGCAGCTGACTCAGATTCCATCCTTACCATCCTACATTGTCCCCTGAGCATGCCAGGAGTAAGCCCTGAGCGCACCACTGAGTATGCCCAAAAACCGAAAAACTTTGTCTTCTATATACAATTGCACAGCTACTGGAAGCAAAAACTGGTAATAATACAGTGATAAAAGATTGTGAGTGAGAAATAAGAATCCTGTTTTAGGGGTCTAGATAAATAACCCATTGGTAAAACGTTGTCTTTATGTTTATGAACCCATGTCTGGTTTTTTTCTCTGGTAGCATATTAAAAAAAATGGAATCCCATTTATGCTTTTTCAACTTTTCTTGTATTTTAATAATTAGTTATAAACTTTCTTACTGTATTTTACACTTAGGCTGTATCTATTGTTTGGTTTCTTTGATTCATTAAGTAATTCTTTAATTATTTTGTAGTTGAGAAATATTTTATATAGTGACTCGCGTTAAGGAATGAGAAAGAGAAAAATGGCTAGGACAGCTCGAAGACTTGCTTTGTACTGTTACCAAGATCTTGTTGCTAGGGAGTGGACTGATACTATTGCTTAGGCTCCAAGTTCTTCTGTTGGAGATAAACAATTGCACAGAATATCAACATCAGATAAGACTGCTCTGTGTCCATGGATTAAGAGGAAAAACAAAACCACTTCATAATAATGTCTGAAAACAGACACGAGTGTTGTCCAAGCCACAAAAATCCCCCTCTTCAGTTGATATGAGTGATTATTGCTTTTTACCAGTTGCAGCTTTTACCCTTATCCTGTAGGTA
>JAOXYA010181402.1:0-20737 GCA_028565675.1 Sorex palustris | reverse complement strand
CACTGCTTGAGAGAGAAGACAGTGCTTTATCTGTGTCCTCTCAGCCCTGGACAGAGGCAAGAAAGAGCCAGTCGTGGGAGTGTGGGGAGGTCCAACAAAACTTAAAGAAATGGCAAATGGAAATATCAGAAGATAAATCAACGAAAGCAAATCTGTCATGATTAAATGCTGTATGATTTTAATCTATGTAAATAAGGGATTTTAAACCATTTAATCCAACATAGTGTATGTACGGCCTGTTCTCATTTACCTAACTAAGTTTCCAACCCTGGCACCTAAGACATATTGCACTGAATTTTATTTTATGCTTGAACCTCATTGCGGTAATTATCATGTCTTCCTGTCATAAAGGAGGATTTTTTTTAAAGTGGAACACGCAATCTGAAATATTTCCTGAAACTCAAACTTAAGTGGGGACCATCTATTTTATTTTTCAAACTTGGCATCTTGTTTCCCCCCCTGACGAGACCCCAGGGGCTAGACACAGTGACTCTCGGCTCTGTGTCACACACCACCCCACCCCCAAGTGGCTGCACCAGGTTCAGGCTGACAAGTGTGGGTTTGGGGTACACAGATCCCAAAGGGCCTCTGGACACCCTCCCAAGGACCCTCCCGCCAAGAGTCCGGCCTCACTCACCTTCCAGTCCGGGGGTAACTGGGCCCCAAACCCCAAAGCTGGAAACATCTTATCACTAAACCAGAGAGAGAACAAAAACATGGTTAGACAGAAAGGTAAGGCCCCTCTTCCACACGCCCTTGTAAGCACCCTCGTAAGGCTAGACCGGGCCCACTCGGCCTCTGGGCACAGAAAGATCAGGTTTGTGACCTCCAGGAAAAATCACACTGGAAAGATCTGCTGAGCCGGAACCCTCCTTTGAGGACCAAGACTGAGTCTACACCTGCGGCAGACATTGCTAGTCCATCCCAGAACCCCCAGTGGCTATGGACAGCTTCTAGCGCCTCCAACTGGGAGCAGGAAGCCACAGCAGTCAGGGACTGGCCATAACCAGGTGCTTCCCAACGTCTCTTTTACAGCCGGGAAAAATTCCTCTAAAATGAGCACCCCAAAAGCTGAGAGAGAGTATGGGGAATAATTGTCTGCCGTGGAGGCAGGGGGAGGGTGGGAAAGGGGGGGTTATACCGGGGATATTGGTGGTGGGGGGTGTTTGATCATTGTGTGATTGTAACCCAAACATGAAAGCTTGTAACTATCTCGCGGTGATTCAATAAAATTTTAAATAAATAAAATAAAATGAGCACCCTGTGTGGGTTCCTTCATCGCCACTCATGCTCATTAAGGAAATCCTGACTTGGCTTCTGGTCTCATCTCTGTCCACCTGCCCTCCCTGACGACTCACTGTCCCAGAAACATGCTAGGTACCTTTGTGCCCCCACCTCCATCTGGTTACGCAGCTCCTGGAATGCCCCTCCCCGAGCCTGCGCCTTGTGGCAGACTCCTCTTCATCCTCCAAAGCCCCATTCAAATGGCCCCTTCTTCCTGTGGATTTCCCTGAGATCCCGGAATCCCTTTCTCCTTGGTGCTCCCATGGCTCCGGCCTCCCAGGTGAGACCAGTGAGGAAGCTACGGGGTGGGGGAGGAATGGAGGCTCTGACAGGCTGAGAGCAGTGGGGTCGGAGGGAGGAAGTGACTGAATCTTCTAGAATGTATTAAAGCTAAGGATGTGGGAGAGGAGGAGAAGGAAGTGATGGCTTGGGGGTGACTGTGGGGCCCTCTCTGAGATGGGAACAAGCACAGGAGGTGCAGAACTGGGTGGGGGTCGGAGTGTCCAGGGCCTCTGGAGCCGGGCAGAGTCTAAGGCCCTGGAGCAGGTCCAGCCAAGGGCTCAGTGGACAGCTAGTCCTGACAAAGCAGCAAAGCAGGTTCCCCCACCTGACATGCTCCTGGGGATGTCCAGCTCCCGTGTCCTGCACGGTCAGCCCGGGTGGGATTCCCAGCCACCACTGAGGAGGCCAGAGCGCCCAAGCCAGGCACTGGTCTCAAGGTCCAGCGCCCACAGGGGCTAAGGGTGTCCCTCCAAATCTCGGGCACCTGCTTCTTCTACCCCTTGAACATGATGTCCCACAAGCAGCCTGTGACCTGAGGCCACCCCTTTGTCCCACCGTGTCTCTGCGCCCGAGAGCTCTCTGGACTCTGCACTGGGCCCACCCTGGGGCCCTGCGCCCTCAGCACTGCTTCCCTCAGTGACTGCCCATGCCATCCACTCCACCAAGACCTGCAGGAACATAGGCGTGGGACAAGGGTGCCCACTCACTGCTCCCCCACAGTGCTCCGCGGAGGCTGAGCCCAGGGGTCAGAATGTCTGTCTTCTAGTTGACATGATTTGGGATAAATTCTCCACCTCCAGACCACCAGCTTTTTCCCCTTTTTTTAATTTTTGTCTTGGGGGCCACACCAGGTGGTGCTCAGGGCTGACTCCTGGCTCCGCACTCAGGGATCACTCCTGGCGGTGCTTGGGAGACCATATGGGGAGGGAACCTGGGCTGGTTGCTTGGAAGGCAGATGCCCTGCCCACTGTGTTGTCTCTCCAGACGCTGGAGGAAAGGCCCTCACAAAGGCAAACACATTCCGTTTCCTCTTTTTTGGGGGTCACACACCACAATGCTCAGGGATTACTCCTGGCTCTGCACTCAGGAATTACTCCTGGCCGTACTTGGAGGACCATATGGGATGCCAGAGATTGAACTCGATCGGCCATGCGCAAGGCAAACGCCCTTCCCTCTGTGCTATCATTGTTTCCTCTTTCTTATTTTCGCTTCTGGTTTTTGTTTGGTTGTTCGGCTTGGGAGCCACAACATGGCCATACTCAGGGCTTACTCCTGGCTCTGTGTTCCAGGATTATTCCTGGTGGGCTCAGGGGACCACAGGGGATGCCAGGGATCACAGTCGGGTTGGCATGCAAGGCCAATACCCTGACTACTGTCCTATTGCTCCGGCCCCTCTGCCTTCTCTCTTGACTCTGTGGAGAAGATTCCAGAAAGATCTGGGCTTAGTCGGGAAAGGTTAGGCACTTGATTGGCAATGTCTGCCTCAGGCGCCAGAAGGCCCTGGATGGCAGACGGACTCTGTCCTGCCTGGCCCTGACTCCATGATCCCTGGGTAGCTTCCTGCTCGGACAAGCAGTTCCCCAGGCTGGCAGGAGCCCTGGGCAGCCCTTACCTGTCGTAGTCCTGGATGATCTGCCCCACAGCCCAGATGGCCGACAGGTACTCGTTGGTGCCCATGGGGTTGATGTAGTGCAGAGAGGAGGGGTCCAAGGGGTTCCCATTGGAAGCTGTGAAGTCTATCCCCACCTGCGGGGCAGGGAGAGGCCACCAAGTGGTCAGAGACCCCAGCTACCCCCGTCCAGCTGAGACCCAGTTCCAGCCCACCTGAGACCTACATGCCGACACAGTGCATCCTCTGGCCCTGACGCCCCCTGGGGCCACCGACTGCCCACAGGAAAGCCTCAAGGCCAATTCACAGCCTTGAACCCCTCCTCCTCCTCCTCCCCGCCCTCGCCCCTTCTCCCGGCCAGGACTGTGCCTGGGTGCTACCCTCTCCCTGCACATCCCAGGCCTCGACTTCCCCAACTTTCCCCATTTTGCCTGATTCAGGCGCTGCTGTCCCATTGTCTGTCCTAGAAGCCTCTGCCACCACCCAAATCAGTGTCCTCAGAGCCCAGGGTCCCAGCTGCCCACCGTCAGAAGACAGACACTCTCCAGAGGGCAAGCTGAAGATAGGCACAGAGCTCTGGGAAGCTGCCCCCCCATCCGCCCCCAGGAATGGAGCTGACGGGGGCAGAATCCGGCACCACTTTCCTCTAGGCCCAAAGGGATCCTGGTCCAGCCCCTGATGGGGGCACACAGACACACAGAGGGGTGGGCACGAGTGGCCAGCAGGGAATGACTGAGGGGGCTCATGAAAGGAGAGGTGACCCTTTATTTACTTATTTTTCATTTGGGGGGGCCACACCCAGCGATGCTCAGGAGTTACTCCTGGTTCTACACTCAGGGATCACTCCTGGCGGTGCTCAAGGGACCATATGGGATGCCGGGGATCAAACACAGGTCACCTACATGTACAGCAAGTGCCCTGCCCGCCGTGCTATGGTGCTGGTGCTGGCCCCCAAGATGAGCCCTTGAAAACTTGGTAAGGCCCCTGTTGGTTCTCTCCTAGGCCCAAGACTTCCCTGAGGGTGAGGAAAAGAGGAATAAGCTTGGAGAGAGAGTTGGAGGGGGGCCAAGTCTGGGCCTGGCAGGGGATGATCTGCTCTGTACTCTGAACAGTGGCCATGCCCGGCGCCGAGTCCTGCAGGGGCTGGAGCCAGAACAAGCCCCTGTCCCTTGCAGGGCAGTGGGTGGCTGTGCAGGGCCCAAGGAGGGTAATGGGGATCGAGCCATGGGGGGAGGAGACATCTCTAGGCCAGGCAGAACATTCCAGAAACAGGGCCCAGCCCTCAGTGAGGGCCAGTGTCCCTGGAGCCAGAAGGGAGGGCAGCAGGGGAGTGGGGAGGCTTAGAGCAGGGGTGGGGGGAGCCTGACTTTCACTTGACCTGAGGGCTGAGGCCGCACCCACTCCCCCTGCCTCAGTGCTCGCCAGAGGCCAGACTGTTCCTCCTCGCCCGGGACGAGGGCCCTGCATCCCTCCTGCCCCAGCGGCGACCCAGAGCCCCAAGACAGGGCAGGGCACCTTACCGTGAACATGAGCTGGCAGCCCCCCAGGATGTAGTCCAGGAAGGAATAATCCCGGCTAATCTGGAAGGAACCGTGAGTCAGGAATTGAACCCGGGTTGGCCACGTGCAAGGCATCTTTGGTTGCCATGGGCCCACACCCCCCAAAGACGACAACTGTGGCACGTGCCCAGAAACCTACGCACCAGGGAAGTGCACGGAGCATGCGTGCGTGGGCACCTGCCCGGAAACCCACTCTCCAGACCAGGGGAGCCTGTGGGCAGGATCTCCCATGGGGACGGACCCTCATCCCGTGCCCATGGGAAGGGACTCTGCCCTCTGCCTGTGGGGACGGACTCTCCATCCAGTGCTCGTGGAGATGGACTCTAGGCCCCGTGATCTTCCCCAGCTGCCTTCCTTCATGTCCTGCCGTTCCCATGGAAACTCAGCTCCCAGATCCCCTCTGCTGGACTGGGGCAGGTGGGACCCCCCCTGACCCTGGTCTCGTGGCCCCAGCTGACCCAAAGGGCCCCAGTTACCCACACACCCTCCCTTCACCGTCTGTCCCTCGGGGGCCCTGGGCAGTGCGGCCCGAGGAGCAGTGTCCCCTCCCTCCTCCCTCCCATCTTATGGTCACCTTGAATCTACCCGGGAGCAGGGCAGGAGATGATGCCTGCACCTGTTTCACCTCTTCCTCGGTTTTTTTTTTTCCCCTTTTGGGTCACACCCAGCGATGCTCAGGGGTTACTCCCAGCTTTACACTCAGGAATTACTCCTGGTGGTGCTCAGGAGACCATATGGGATGCTGGGAATCGAACCCGGGTTGGCCGCGTGCAAGGCAAACGCCCTACCCGCTGTGTGATTGCTCCAGCCCCTTCCTCGGTTTGTAATTTTGTTTTCAGGCTTTGGCTGGTGGTGCTCAGGGTTACTCCCGGCCCGGTGCTCAGGAGTGACCCTGGTGGCACTTAGGGGACCAGTGTGGGTAGGATGCAAGGCCAATGCCTTCACCCCTGCACTGCCTCTCCATCCAACCCGCTTTGGCCTCTGTGATGTCCCCATTCCACAGATGAGGAAACCGCAGCCCAGGCAGCAGAAACTCAGAAGGGCCCAGAGCCAACACATGGCAGAACCAGGATGCGAGGCCTCACAGGCTCCAGATCCAAGGCTCTGTGTCTCCCCTTGTCCAGGATACTCCCCCCACCCCCCCGTGTGACCCCCCCAAACCTGGCCCCCTGCTCTGACTCACCTTGCAGGAGCGCAGGATAATGATGCCCGAGTTTTTATAGTTCTTCTTTTTCCTCTGCTTCTTGGGGTTGATGCACTCAAACTCCAGCTGGGTAAGCAAGAGGACAGGTTCAATTCAGGGATTCCTGAGGACCAGCACTCCCCCGGCCCCCCAAACCTCCTCCAAAGCACTGGCCCCAGAGAAGGGGCAGGATGCTTCTTCCAGGAAGCCTTCCTAGATCCATGCCCCGAAAAGGCTCCGGCCACCTTGGGCTCTCATCAGCTGTACCTGCCCCTGCGAGGGGCCCTGGGCCAGTGCAATTCAGCAGAGTCACCCCCACTCCATCACCATCACGTGGGTCTCCATGAGGAGCCACTATGCGGGGGTCTCTGGGAAAAGCCCTTTACCTCTGTCAGTCTGTTAAACTGCCTCCCTTTTTTCTTGGCTGGACTTGACAGAAGGGGAAACTGAGACTCGGGAAGATTCTTGTTTGGTTTGGTTTTGGTTTTTGGGCCACACCTGGTGATGCTCAGGAATCACTCGTGCCTCTGTGCTCAGGGATCACTCCTGGCAGTGCTCGGGGGACTCTAGGGGGTGCCGGGGGTTGAACCCGGGTTGGCCACGTGCAAGGCAAGCGCCCTCCCCGCTCTCCCATCGCTCCAAGCCTGAGTCTCAGGAAGATGAGGTGCAAGTCCAGACCGGCCGAGGGGAGGGGCCTCTCTCAACCCCCTCCCCACCCCCCCGGAGTCCTTCTCTAGCCCCGCGGACACCCAGGGGTCGCGCACGCACACATCTTACCGGGACCCCATCCTGAGCTGCAGACATCTGCGACACGGACGTGTGGAACTCGCCGATGAAATCGTGGCCGCCGTCGTTGTCATAGTCATAGCACATGACCTGCGGGGGCCCCTGAGACGTGACCCCAGAGCCACCTCCCCCAGCCAGGGCTCACCCGCCGCCGCACTTAACAGCCCAGGCAGGCCCCACATCTTCTTGTTTGGATGGAGCCTCCCTCTTCCCCCACATCTTTCGGACAGGCGTGGAGTGAGCCCAAGAGCTCCTCAACTGCCTCCTACAGAAAGTCCTCCAGGATTACTGGGAAGAGAACAAGGTGGCCCCAACCCCATGAAGGATGATGGGAGCTTCTTAGGGCTTGACCCACTCAAACCACAGCTGGGTGTGCAGGAGATGAGACTTGATCCAGGGCTTCCTGAGGACCAGCACTCCCGGACCCCACAAACCTCCCCCAGAGTACTGGCCATGGGGCAGCCCTCACCCTCACTGCCTGGCCTCAAGCCCCACCCACTGTCTCTCCCCGGAGTGGGCAAAGAAAAGCCTAGCCCCCCAGCGCCCTAACCCGGCCCTCAGAAGGCGGCCATTCTCACACCCACTTGGCCGACGGGTAAACCAAGGCCCCGAGGGAAGGCCCCACTGTTCACAGTCCCGCGGGGCCTCTGACCCAGATCTAGAGGCCAGGCCTCCAGTGATTTTCTGGTCATCCCCGCCTTGGCCCAGCTCCCTGGCCCACCCCAGCTGCTCCCTGAGTCTGGGGGTCTGAGAGACGAACAACCCGCCCCTCAAAGTGACACTCCTTCACTGTGTCTGACCAAGGAGGTTTCGCATTCGTTAGCTGAGCCGGCAGCTCAGGGCAGACCGCATTCCTGCTCAGTTTGGGTCGGGTCTGGGGATCAGGCTCAGTTGACTCAGGCCTGACTCCTGGCTCTGTGCTCAGTGCTGGGGGAGGACCCCGGCTCGGCTGTGGTGTGCAAGGCAAGTGCCCTACCAGCTGTCCTATCTCTGTGGCCCCCCAATGGGGTCGTGGTCTGATCCCTCAGGGAAAAACGCCAGCCGGCCCTAGGAAGAGGACCCTGCCCCCCTTCTGGCCGTGCCCCCCACCCCCAGGGATTGCCCAGAAGCCCCCGCAGCTGGGAACTGGAGCTGGCCCTGGGGGACACACGCCCCAGGCCCCTCACCTGGACCGGCTTCTCCAAGTCCCCGTCACACAGGGACACCAGCGGCACCGTGAACGGCTTCCACACAGGGTCCAGCGTGTACTTGATCACCTGCACACAGGGTGTACTTGATCACCTGGGCCGTGCTCAGGGGGCAAGGCCCACCCCCAGGGACAGGGACAGGGAGGGGACAGGGCGGGGAGGAAATAGTCACCCCCAGGTGGCAGGGGGGTGGTTTCCCGCCCCGGCCCCCACACCCACCTCGGTCCTGTGTACCAGCATCCACTTGCCATCATCTCCCGGCTTATACAACTCAAGGAACGGGTCCGACTTCCCGAAGAGGTCCTGGAAGAAGCAGCAGATGGATATGAGGGGGCAAAGTTCATGCTCAGGTTTCGGGGGTGCGGCAGTGCCAGGCTGGGGACCAAGGGTGGAGCCCCCTGAAATCACAAGGTCCTGCCAAGAGGAAGCGCCTTCTTGGGCCCTGTGTGGGGTGACGGGAGCCTGAATTCCAGACTTGGAGAGGGGAGAATTACAGGAGACTTTAACTTTAGGGAAATCTGAAACTCTCCTAGTTCACATGGAAAGGGATACGGTGTGTCTGAAAAATCCCATTGAAGTTTAAAATTCAAAAAGGGCTCCTCGGAGCTGGAGGGATAGCACAGCGGGGAGGGCGTTTGCCTTGCCAGCATCTGACCCGGGTTCGATTCCCAGCATCCCACATGGTCCCCTGAGCACCGCCAGGAGTAAGTCCTGAGTTGCAGAGCCAGGAGGAGCCCCTGTGCATCGCCGGGTGTGACCCCCCCCCAAAAAAACCCCGCAAAAATAAATAAATAAATAAATAAATAGCACTGTAGCGCTGTCCTCCCGTTGTTCATCGATTTGCTCGAGCGGGCACAGTAACGTCTCCATCGTGAGACTTGTTGTTACTGTGTTTGGCATATCGAATATGTCACGGGGAGCTTGCCAGGCTTTGCCCTGTGGGCACGATACTCTCAGTAGCTTGCCGGGCTCTCCAAGAGGGGTGGAGGAATCGAACCCGGCTCGGCCAGTCAGCTGCGCGCAAGGCAAATGCCCTACAGCTGTGCTATCGCAAATAAATAAATAAATAAATAAATAAATAAATAAATAAAAGGTTCCTCTAAAAAGGCTACATTCAATTTACGAAGAGGTAAACTAATGCTGTGACTAGGGGCCATCAATGCCAGGAGGCCAGGAAAGGCAGAGTAGGGACTTGGAGGGCAGGAACGAATCAAAAGAGCAGGACCACTTCTGGGCTGGCCTTGCTGAGGAAGGGCCACGGGAGGTACTTGGTGGAGGTGAGGAGGCTGCGCAAGGAGAATATTCAGGAAAAAGAATCCTTAGGCAGAGTATTCAGCAAGTGCAAAGGTCCTGGGGCGGGAAGGAGTAGGTTCAGCAGAACCAGCATGAAGGACAGTGGACGGGTGATGTCAGGGCACCACAAAGGGCCCTAATGGGAAAGCGATGGGCCCTCAGAGTGAGGGGGCAGCTTGGGGAGGAAGGAGGCCTCCGGCAGTGCCCTGTATAACGTCTGTGTGAAGGGAAATGAATTCCATCTGTGATGTCCTAAACTGGGGAGCAGAAGGGCTCTGTGCCACCTCTGGGGCTGGGAGAGAGATGTCGCTCACCCTCCACGAATCCCTCCCTGGCTTGCCTCATGTTCCAATTTTTTAAACGTTTCTCTGGGGCTGTTCTGTTCTTTATTTTTTTAGGCTGATTTTTACTATCTTTTAAAAATTATTTCAATTTTTTTTTTAAATTAAATCACCACCCTGAGACTGCCCATTACAAAGCTGTTCCTGATTGGGTTTCAGTCATAGAATGTTCCAGCTCCCATCCCTCCACCAGCGCGCATTTCCCAGCACCCGTGTCCCCAGGTTCCCTCCCACAACCTCCCCCCACAGCCTGCATCTATGGCAGCCTCTCTCTCTCCCTCGCTCTCTCCCTCGCTCTCATTCTCTCCCTCTCTCTCGCTTTCTGTTTCTTTCTCTCTCATTCTGTCTCTCCGTCTCTCTCTCCCTCTCTCTGCCCCTCTCTTCCTTTCTCCTCTCTCTCTCTCTCTCTCTCTCTCTCTCTCTCTCTCTCTCTCTCTCTCCCCCTCTCGCTCTTCTTTCACTGCCTCACCTTCTTGTCCAGCTTCCTGCCCGCCAGGCTCAGCGTGATGACCCTGTTGTCCGACAGCTCCTGGGCAGCAATCTGCAAGGCCAGGGGAGGGGCGGGTTGGTCCTGCCCGCAGACGCCCTGGGCAGCCCCCATCCCAGGACTAGCAGGAAGCGGGCAGGGGGTGTGCCAGGAGACCCTGGACAAGGCTCTAATCTCTGAGTCCCCGTTTCCATGTTCTAGAAAAGGGTGTGTGGGGGGGGCGCCTCTGGACGAAGAGTCAGGAAGTGACTCCCCTGGCTTGAGAGAGGGGTCTGGGCGTGGGCACAGGAAGCAGGGCTGAGCCCCAGAGGCTGCTCTTGGGTTCTAGACAGAGCCTCTGGCTAGGGTCAGCCTGATGGGCAACCCCCCAAGTCCCAACCGTAGCCTGGAAGGTACCGGATATCCCAGCATCTCCCACCGTGTGCTGCCAGGGAAACTGAGGCTGGGGCGCAGAAGCTGCCCAGCTTCCGGCGCCATCCCATTGCAGTGCCCTCCCTTCTGCCTCGCTGGGCCTCTCTGCCCCTGTGCCCAGGCTGGGCATCTCTCAGCCCACCATCTCCCTGATGCTCCCCCCAGCCACACGCACTTCAACCGGGACGGGCTGGTGTAGATGAGGGAGACCCCACCTGGGGGCACCCCCCACCCAGGGCTGGCTCCTGCCACTCCCCCTTTCAGTGAGGATGGGAAACCGGCAGAAGGTTCGGAGAGCACATCCGGAGAGAGTCCCGACGTTAGGAGGAGGGGGGATATCTAGGAGGGGAGAGACAATCCCCCCAGCCTCACCCACAGCACCGTCGTCAGGGAGGTGGGGACGGGCCCCTTCCAAGCAGCCACTGTTCCTGTGGTGGGTCTAGCCAGGGGCCGTGTTTGCTAAGAACCCCCTGGGGTGAGGGCCACAGATGAAGGGAGCTTGGAAGGCTCCAGAGCAGGACAATGTGACCCCGAAGCCCTTGAGCAAAGGGACACCAGGGCCCTGCGGTTTCCTCAGGGGTCAGGCGGACTCTGAAGGAAGCCCCCGAGAGACGCTCATGGTGGGGTGCTCCTCTCGTCCCTTCTCCCGTCTGTCCAACGGGCCTTCCCTGCCTTCTGGGGGCAGCTGGGGGACCCAGGAGTCACAGGGCCAGGGCAAGGTTTGCTGGGCTTTGCAGCCCAGGCATTCTGGCAGCCTGGGGAGTGGGCGGTGGGAGTGGTGGGGGAAGCCCCAGGGAAGAGAAGCTGTGCCCCAGCCCGGGGGTCTCGGTGGCAGCCCGCCAGCTCTGCACCCCCCCAGCTCTGCACCCCCCACACCCTGCAGCCTCTCTGCACCCCCCCCCCCACCCCGCAGCCTGCAGCCTGAGCAAGCCCGTTGCTAGGCGACCTGTTGCTACGTTGTAACTTGGGCCTTTTCTACTCCAAACAAAGCTGATGATCTGCCGGAGAAGCAGAAGGAAAAAAGCAGCCCCGGAGCAGAGGGCAGCGGGCAGGGAGGGACCCGCCTACCGTGATCAGGCCCTTCCCCGCCGGCTTGTCGTTCATTAGCACCAGAGGCCGAGTGATCTTCTTGCTGGAGACGATCTGGGGGTGGGCGAGAGGAGAGAGGGCGCTCAGGGGGGTCGTTCTCCTCGGGGCTGACCCCTCCCTGCCAGCTCGGAGCCTTGCTCGGGGGACCTAGGCAGGCGGCAGGTCACATGAGCCGCGGTCCCAGGGAGCCCAGAGGAGGCAGAAGGGACCAGGAGGGGCCAGGAGGGGGCTAGAGTGATAGCACAGTGGGTAGGACGTTTGCCTTGCACGCGGCTGACCCGGGTTCAACCCCCGGTATCCCGTATGGTCCCCCAAGCACCGCCAGGAGTAATTCCCAAGTGCAGAGCCAGGAGTAACCCCTGTGCATCACCGGGTGTGACCCCCGCCCAAAAAACAACAACAACAACAAAAAAGGGGCCAGATGGAGTCAGGAAGGGTCAGCAGGGGCTGGAGCGATAGCACAGCGGGTAGGGCGTTTGCCTTGCACGCGGCTGACCCGGGTTCGATTCCCAGCATCCCATATGGTGCCCCAAGCACCGTCAGGAGTAATTCCTGGATGCAGAGCCAGGAGTAACCCCTGAGCATTGCCGGTGTGACTTCCCCCCCCCCCAAAAAAAGAAAAAGGGAACAGGAGGGGCTGGGAGGGGATAGGTGGGATCAGGAGGGGCTAGAAGAGGGCAGGGGGGAACAGGAGGACCCAAGAGGCGTGACCCACAGAGGCTGAGAACCTTGCCAAGCCCTCACCAACCGGGCACTGTCTCACCTCCAGGAGACAGGAGGCCCCTGGGCCCCCACTATGTGGGTGACTGGCCCCCGGTGGAGAGGGACCCTGGCCTCCCTCTGCCTCCCCCACCTGCTCCGGGTCCCTGGTCTCACGGACTATCTCTGTCTGTCCTCTGGCTTGAGGGGGTTTAGCCACCGGGCCCGGGAGAGCACAGGCAAGCTGGGAGGGGTGGGATGTTCGTCTGCCTCGGCCAGGCTCAGGCACGGACAGCTGCCCCGGACCCTGCACTGCCTTCCGAGAAAGAGGCCGGGACACAAGGCTTCCCTGGCGTCAGGCCCTGACCCCTCCCCTGCCCCGACCTCCTCCTCCTTGGAGGTACAGACCCAGAGGGACACACCCCACTTCTCACATGGCTGTGCTGTCCCTTGCCCTTGCTTGTCGAGCCTCTATTGGGGTGACCCGAGAGGCCTGCTGAAAGCACAGACTGCAGAGGCCAGTCATGAGGCTGTCCCCAAGTGCAGCTGGGGGAAACTGAGGCACAGAGTGAGACGCGGTCCAGAGAGGGACAGACACGCCACCATGGACAATGGCTGGAACCTGTGTTGGAATCCAAGGATGAACCCCCATATCTCCCCCCCGCTACACACACACACACACACACACACACACACACACACACACACACATACACATCCCTGCCTCTATCAGCTCACCAGAGCGAGATGGGGGAAAGGTAGCCTAGAGAGGTACAGGAAGTTGCTCAATGTCACACAGCCGGAGTCTGGCTGTCGGGACACTCCTCCCACAGGAAGTCAAGACCACAGCCCGTTTATTTCACAGCTCTGGTCTGGGGATCCCCACGCCCCCAGGAGTGCTGGCTGGCTGGCTCTGGGCTCCGGGTCTGCTTTTTCTTGGCCCTCCCAGGGGGCTCAGGGACCCACGCTGTGCTGGGGGGTTGAACTGGGGCTCCCGCATGCCCAGCACACACGGTCCTTGGGACCACCTCCCTGGTCCCACACACACTCCCAACATGGAGCTCTGTCCCCGCACCTCCCCGCCGGGCCACTGCCTGCTTCGTACTACAGGCTACAGAGTCCCCCAGAAAATGGGGGAGACAAGAGAGAACCACTAAAGCAGAGTGGGGGGCCTGGAGCTGGGGGGCTTATGGGCGGACACAGCGGGGCGGGGGGGCGGGGGCAACCCACCGTGCCCAGGCTGCAGGAGAATTGGCCCAGGAAGTCGTGCTCGTCGAGCTGCGCGCTGGACTTGTCCTGGTCAAACAGGGCAAACTTGAGCTTCTGCACCTCCTCGAAGTGATAGTCGACCACGAACTTCTTGGAGAAGGCGGGGTTCAGGTTGTTGATGGCCGTTTCTGTCCTGTCCAACTGTCGTGGGGGAGGGCGGGGTCAGGAGTCAGGGGTCAGGCACTGGGGAGGCTCCTCTGAGGGGTGAGGGCGCCCCCCACTCTGGGCGGGCCAGGCTCTCGGGACCCATGGCCCAGCACCCAGAGGCAGGCCCCGAAGCCCAGAGCTCCGACGGGGTCCGAGACACAGCACTGCGGCCACCCAGGCACGTGGGCACTTGCTGGCTCCAAATCTTGGTGCCGGGTCTGGAGCGATAGCATAGCGGATAGGGTGCTTGCCTTCCAGCCGGCTGACCCAGGTTCGATTCCCAGCATCCCATATGGTCCCCTGAGCACCACCAGGAGTAACTCCTGAGTGCAGAACCAGGAATGAACCCTGTGCATTGCTGGGTGTGACCCAAAAAGCAAAAAAAAAAAAAAAAAAAAAAAAAAAACCAAAACCAAAACCAAAAACAAAACAAATCTTGGTGTCTGGGTGGGAGTCAGGGGAAGCTGCTTTGTCGGAGGTGACGAAACAGTCCCTTGTCCTAGCCGGGCCTCGGTCCCCACTTCTTCATGCTGAAGTGGACGGGCCCTTGGCGCATTTATCCTTGTTCCTTTGGGAAGAAGCTTTCCCGGCAGCTCCGGGGTCGAGGTCCGGAGCAATGGTGAGAGCCAGGCTGGGGAAGGAGCCCGGCCTCCAGGGCTACTGACTCAGGGGGCCCCACCCCGGGAATCTATTTTGGGGCCCAGGCTCTGTTGACTTTCCCACCCCCGAGTCCACTTCCAAGGGCCTGGGCAGCGGGGATGGGAGGCCCCAGCCCGCCCGGGGTTATTTTTAGCAGGGGCCGGCCCGGTGGGAGAGTGACTGGCGGGGAGGGCAGGCAGGGCCCAGGGTGGGGCTGCAGACGAAGTGCGAGCCTTCACCAGGAACAAGGGGGGCTGCCCGAGCCCTCAGAGTCCCACGGCATCACACGGTGAGGAGACAGCCCCGCCCCGGGGGTGGGACCCGGGACCTCCCCTCCCTCAAAGGGGTCACCCACTCAGCCCTTCTCCCACGGCACAGCGTGGTCAGAGGAAGCCCACATCTGGGGGGTTAAACCACAGTTACACCATGAGCTGCCCGGTAAGTCCCTACAAATACCAGACACTTCCTTGGCAAAGTCTGCCAGCCTCACTCACGGTGGGGAGTATGACCTCAAAACACCCAGCGCCATTCAGGCCATGAGCCTTGGGTCCCCCCAGATTGTCCACAGGGATTCAAGGCCCCATTTGGAAGACGTGCAAAGTCCTTTAAAACCTAAAAGTCTTGGGGCCGGAGCAGTACAACAGCAGGCGAGGGCATTTGCCTTGCACGCGGCCGACCCAGATTCGATTCCCAGCATCCCAAATGGTCTCCTGAGCACCGCCAGGAGTAATTTCTGCGTGTAGAGGAAGGAGTAACCTCTGTGCATCTCTCGACGTGACCCAAAAAGCAAAAACAAAACAAAACAAAAAACCCTGAAAGTCTTGGGGTGATGGTACAGCGGGAGGGCACCTGCCTGGCACATGGAAGATCGGGGTTTGATCCCCGGCACCCATAGGGTCCCCCGGGCCCTACTAGGAGGGAATCCCTGAGCACAGAACCAGGAGTGAGCCCTGAATACCACCAGGGTGTGGTCCAAAGGGAAATGAAATAAACCCTGACGGTCTTCACATGTGGGGTCCCTCTAGCTTGCTCCTTGGGCTGTTTCACTCCAAATGTCAGAGCCAGGCCAAACAGCTGGGGGATCCTTCAAAGCCTCCAGCTCTGAGGCTCGCCAAGGGTGGGCAGGGAAGACCGACACAGTGGAGGGCCCATGCTCAGAGAGGGCTGGCACTGGCCCAAAGCCACACGGCAGGGACTGGCAGGGCCTCGGACACCCAAGGACCAGAGCTGTGCGGGACCGAGAGGGGAAGATGACAGAAAAGGTGGACAGAAGCACATGGTCAACCCGCAGAGCAGAGCCTTCGGTTGCTGATTTTATTTTATTTTATTTATTTTTTTTGCTTTTTGGGTCACACCCAGCAATGCTCAGGGGTTACTCCTAGCTTTGCACTACTCAGGAATTACTCCTGGCAGTGCTTGGGGGACCCTATGGGATACCAGGGATTGATCAGTCTCTGATTTTAAATACTCGGGGCCGAGCAACCCCACAGCGGGTAGGAGTATGCCCTGCATGAACTGATCAGCATAATAATATGATCTTACATTTCTCATGCAAGGCAAATGCCCTACCAGCTGAACTCTGTTTTTGGATCTTTGTAAATTTAATTTTTATTTTATTTTATTTTTTGCTTTTTGGGCCACACCCGGCGATGCACAGGGGTTACTCCTGGCTCTAAACTCAGAAATTACTCCTGGCGGTGCTTGAGGGACCATATGGAATGCTGGAAATCAAACCCGGGTTGGCTGTGTACAAGTCAAATGCCCTACCCGCTGTGCTATCACTCCAGCCCCAACAATTTTACTTTTAAAACTTGGGGGGCCATTTCCAGCATGCTCAGAGGTTACTCCTGACTCAGTGCTCAGGGATCACTCCCGGAAGGACCATATGGGATGCCAGGGATCAAACCTGGGACAGCCACATGTAAGCGCCCTACCTGATATGCTATCACTCCAGCCCCTTTTATTTTATTTTTATGTTCTGTTGGGGGGCCTTACCAGGAAGTATCAAGGAGCTACTCCAGGCTCAGTGCTCAGGGGTCACTTTCAGGGGTGCTCAGGGGACCTCACTGTTGCCCAGCCCTCCGGCGTGCAAAGCCTGGGGTCCAGACCTTTGAGCTCCTCCCCGCCTCGCCTGCCAACAATTTTTCAAGTAATGCTCAGGTCTGACCACGAAAGCCCCACTGCCCAGCCCCCCTGCCACCTCGCCTGCCCCCCAGATGCCCAGGAGAGGGGCTTACCTCCATCCATCTGCCATCGTTCTCAATGAAAAGGACACAGAAAGGGTCGGACTTGGAGGTGACGTCCCGGTCCAGCAGGTTCTGGCCACTCACGGACAGCTCCACCTTGCACACGCAGTACTGGGAGCCCACGGGGACAGCCCCTGCCGCGGGGGCTCCCCCACCCGGGACATAGGCCATGGAGGGCGGCGGCAGCAGTTCCTGACAATCTGCAGGGTTGGGGCAGGAAGGGGAAGGAGTTGGGTCAGAGGGCAGGCAGACCCCCAGGGAGGTGTCACGACCTGACCTTGGTGTGCTCTGACGAGGAAGGAGGGTGTCGGAGCTACCCGGGTGACAGACACAGTGACACAGAGGCCAGCTCCAGAGAACGGAAAACGCAGTGCACTGTCTGTAGCACTGTCTTCCCGTTGTTGATTGATTTGCTCAAGCGGGTCCAGTAACATTATGAGACTTGTTGTTACTGTGTTTGGCATATCGAATACGTCACAGGTAGCTTGCCAGGCTTTGTTGTGCAGGTGAGATACTCTCAGTAGCTTGCCAGGAGGGGTGAAGGAATCGAACTCGGGTCGGCTGGGTCGGCTGCATGCCCACTGTGCTCCAATCCCAGAACACAGAAAATGCAGGAAATTAACAGCCTCTGGTGGATGCACTGGGCCCGGCACTGAAGCTCGACGCCGCTTTTTGGGTTTGTTTTGGGGGAGGCCATTCCTGGCACTGCTCAGGCCTTATTCCTGGTTCTGTGCTCAGGAATTACTCCTGGAGGAGCTCGGGGATCCCACGGGGTACCGGGATTCAAGCCCGGATCGGCTACAAGCACGCGGTGTGTGACTCCAGCCACCCTGGCTTTAGCCTCTGCATTAAGCCACCTTCACCCCGGGGCAAATGGCCCCTGTGGATCAGAAACAAATCACAGTGGACGTGCCCCCCAGACACTCACTCACAGAAGTCACACGGTGACTGTGTAGGAGAAAAGATAGAGACGTAGCATTCAGCTAACGGACAACCCCTCCGGCTGGGCCTGCCTGAGGTGGTCCCCATTCACCTTAGGCCGCCTCTGAAATCTGTGCCGTGGACTCAGAACACTCCCCACCCCACCCCCCTCCAGGCTAATCACGGGCATCTGCTGCTTCTCAGCACTTCTGAGTTTCCTCCGACGTCAAGGTGCTCATTTGGAGCAAATGTGGACAAACCCGTGTCCAGGGCAGCAAGAAGACTCGCCACAGGCCCGGCGGCCAAGCCCTGTCCTCTCCGAACCTGTTTCCTCATCTGCCCAGGCACCAGCACCATCAGGGCTCCCAGGGGACTCTGAGACCAGCCCTCACTTGCATGGACACAGGGTGGTATAACGCACGTGTCCACCCCACAAAGGCTGGGCTGCGGCTCCTGCTCTGCTCATTCGCCCGGTCCCTGCGGGGTTGGTGGCTGCTGGCCTTGCCCTGCCCTGCCCCGGACAAGGTTGGTGGGAGAAAGGGCTGGTTCTAAACCTGGATCCAGGGGCTGGAGCAATAGCACAGTGGGTAGGGCATTTGCCTTGCATGCATCCAACCCGGATTCGATCTCCAGCATCCCATATGGTCCCCTGAGCACCACCAGGAGTAATTCCTGAGTGCAGAGCCAGGTGTAACTCCTGAGCATCACCGGGTGTGATCCAAAAAGCAAGCAAGCAAACAAACAAAGAAAACACTGGATCCATAGCATGTACAGGACGCCTCTGACCCACATCCATCCTGCGGGCCGACCACTGCTTTCCGGGAGATACGTGGGGTGGAGGTAGGGGTGGAGGTAGGGGTCATTTATTCATCTGAAGGCTTTCCCAAGCATCTTCAAGTGCCAGGAACTGTGCGGGACTGCAGCAGGAGGTGGTGGGGTCTTACCCTCCTGAAACAGAGTCGGCCTGGGGGTTGGTGGTGTTGGGGAACAGAGACCCCGGTCCAGGGGCACCGTAGGCCCCGGTGGGAAGTGGGGTTTTTTGTTGTTTTTTTTTTTAAACCATGCTTTATTATTTTTTTTCCCTTTGGGTCATACCCAGCAATGCACAGAGGTTATTGTTGGCTCTGCACTTAGTAATTACTCCTGGAGGTTCTCGGGGGACCATATGGGATGCCAGGGATGGAACCCCGGTCAGCCGCATGCAAGGCAAACGCCCTCCCCGCTGTACAATTGCTCCGGCCCCAGGGAAGTGGGGTTCTATTCCGAGAACCGGGGCCATTTCCAAGGCTCTGTAGCCAGGAGGTGACGTGATCTGCACCACGGTTCATAAGCTCAGCCGGTCTGCACGGGGAAAAGTGGTGGACAGGCCAACCAGGAGGAGACCACCAGAGGATGCTTCTCCCTCGGACCCTCTCCCCACCCCAGCCTCCACCTGCAGGAGGCCCAGGCAAAGTGTGGGCGGGTTGGGGCCAGAGACTAGCAGCGGGAGAATAACTGGCCGGCGACAGAGCCCGCCCCCAGCTGCCCCCCCTGGCACCTCATTATAATCACGCCAACCCAGAGCACCCAGGCAGCACTGCAATTTGCCTGCGGGGGTCATTCTCCTTCTGTGGAAATTGGTTCCCATCACAGAGGCGGCTCTGATGAGCGCTGGGCCCTGCCTGGAGTTCGGGGAGGGAAGTGGAGCTTCAGCCCGCGAGCGGGGGGGAGGCGGAGGGATGCCCCAGCCCTGGCATGGCCCCGAGAGTCACCTGTTCATTCGCACGGCTGCCCAGAGCTGGGGTTGGCAGGGAACTCAGCCCCATGGCTCAGACAAGGAAGCTGAGGACCAAGGCCGCCAGGGGAGACGCTGAAGCCCCGAGTCCCAGGATGAGGGCCGGGTGGGCAGGCTGGAACCTGAGCTAGAGGAGACAGTGGACAGGGAGGTCCAAGGGCCACTGTCCAATCCTCCCCCCAACACACACACACACACACACACACACACACACACACACACACACACCCCTTCAATATTTTGGGTCACAGGAGCTGTGCTTGGAGCTTCCTCCTGACTCTACTCGATAATCACTCCCGGGGATGCTCAGGGGACCCGATGGGTGCCAGGGATCAAACTCCATCAGCCCACCACCTGCAAGGCGAGCGCCTTCACCCCTGTCCTATCTGCCCAGCCCACTGACCCGCTTTAATGAGCACCCAGGACGAGACCCGGGCACTGCCAGGGCACTGGTTCCCGGGACAGGATCCAGCTTTCCCTCCTCCTCCGTAGCCCGTGGGCGCTGGTAGCCTCCTCCCGGTGGCCAAGTCTCATCCGGGTCTCGGGCCACACCCGCCCGGGGTCCCCTGGGAACACATCATACACGCGCAGGCACACAGGTGCCGGCGCGCGTTCACCTGAACGCCGGGGGCCCTGACCGGCGGGGGTTTGGTCAGGGGCAGCCTCACCGGCACCCCTCACTGGTTCAGGCCGGGCTGAGCCAGAGCCGGGTCATAGGGATGATGAGTCAAGAGGGATAGCCAAGGGGCGCAACCGCCCCCCCAGGGCAAGGGACGGGTCTCCCCCATCCCCAACTCACCCTCTGGCTGGGGGCGTCTCGACCCCCGAAACGGGGAGCACATGATGTCCGGAGCTGGGCAGGCGGCGTCAGAGCGGGGACCCTTCTGCCAGCCAGGCAGCGGGCAGGCCAACCGGCACGATGGACCTCGGGCCTGACGCAATGGAAAAAGTAACCACAGCTCCGCAGGGGCGGCTCCCCCCACCTCGGGCAAGGTGTCATTAGGGGAGGCTGGGTGCGCAGGCATCTGGGCCGGCACACGCCCCACAGGTAATTTGGGGTTTGGGGCGGGAGAGGGGGCACCGGGATCCAGGGCACGCTCGTGGGGAAGTTCTGAGTCTTGGCGCACGTGGGCACGGGCATCTTGGGGTGACCAGCTCCTCCGGGGAAGAGCTGGAAGGCGGGGCAATGACTCGCCCACTTTATTATAGCGGGGCGCCCTGAGGAGAGAGAGGGGAGGGCCTGAGAATTCCCATTCATTCATTCATTCATTCATTGCATGCATGCATGCATGCACACATTCATTCAACAAACACTTCCTGAACATCTCAGGGCCACAGCAAGGAAAGAATAGACAGAGGTCTTCAGCGTGGAAGGCATCTAGCCCTCAGACAGCGTAAGGATTTGGAGACTGGCTGAACCACAGCTCTGGAATATTCAAACTCGAGGCAGCCCATCATGCTGACCTTTCTCTTCCCTTCCCCTGCCAGGTCCTGCCCCGATGCTTCCCCCCCCCCCCCCCCCCCCCCCCCC
>JAOXYA010180950.1:0-20743 GCA_028565675.1 Sorex palustris | reverse complement strand
GGGGGAGGAGGAGGAGGAGGAGGAGGAGGAGGAGGAGGAAATGCACCTGGTGCCTGTCACCTCCTCCAATTGGCTCGCTGGCTTCCCTTCCCGGGACACCCTAGAGTCCTTTTATATAAACACCACGTCCACAATGCCATCGGGACTTGCCCTGCACCTGTGAGTTCTTGGAGAGTTTTATGGATGACCTCATCGAGGCCTGTCGGGTACTCGGCCGCCGGGAGGCTCACCCACACTTGGAAGACCGCCTGGGCTTTGGGGCTGCCTTTGAGAAATGGGGTACTGTCCATGATACCCAGGCATTTGGCATCCTGGTGCCCATCACTCCCCCACAGGACACGATGTTTGTGTTGGAGATGCGGGATCCGGCCCTGGGCCCACTTCTGCGGCTCTGTGCTGGTGGAGTCTGAGTGTGTATGTGTGTGTGTGTGTGTGTGTGTGTGTGTGTGTGTGTGTGTGTAAGCACGAGAAGCTGCTGGGGGATGTGCTGTGCCTGGTACACCACCACCACCGGGAGCACCCTGACCACTTGGGCATGTGCATCAGCTCCACCAAGGCAGCGCTGTGCACCGCCTCCTACTTGGACATCTACAAGACCGTCCAGTGGTTCCAGAAATTGTTGAGCAATGCCTGGGCCCTTGTGACCCACGAGTATGACTTCAAGCTCAGCCTCCCACTGTCCACCACCTCCTGCAACCTCCGGCTGGACTACCACTCAGGCTGCTGTCTCTAATCCGCTTGATTTTGGGGGTGCAGCTGGAAGACACCTTGGTCTACCTGGTGAGTCAGGCTGCTGACCAGGAACAGCTCACCAGTGTAGACTGGCCCGAATCCTTTGCGGCTTGTGAGCACTTGTTTCTGAAGCTGATGGGGCACTTCGCTCCCGAGAATACCTGTCACCTCAAGCACCTCCAGATCATACTCAGTCTCCGGGACACCAAGAACTTGCCTCCTGGAGCATCCCCTCCCATCCTCACCTCTTACCACTTTAAAACGGCACTCATGCATCTGTTGCTATGACTGCCCTTGACAGACTGGCAGCCAGGCATGATTTCCCAGCGGCTCCAGGACATCCTTTGGTTCTTGGGCTGGGGTCCCAGCAAAGGTCACCATCATTTCCTCATTGGAAACAACTTCCTGCCCTTCACCATCCCTATCCCTAAGACATTTCAGAACACGGAGCCAGTCAATCTCTTCCAGCACGTGGTGCTCAACCCCATGGCACATTCACAGGCTGTGGAAGAGTTCCACAGCCTTCTGAACCAGGTAAAAACTCTGCCTTGTGCCCACGTGGCTGAGAGAATTTAAGGTAAAGACCATTAAAAGGGGGGGAGAAAGTATTTCTGACTCCTCAGACTGCAAATGATTTTTTCAGATACATCAGTGGTATTTGGGATCTTCCCTTTGCCAGTCAGGGCTCTGATAGCTGAAGATACCCTAAGGAGTAGTTAGGAGGAGGGGCCCAACCAGCAGGGCCTCAGCCAAGAGATACCTATGAGGTATCTCCTGACCAGTCTAGGGAAATCTTTGTTCTTTGAGGATCTTGTTTCTCAAGAGTTGCAATTCAAGGGCTGGAGACAGAACAGCAGGTAGAGCGTTTGCCTTGAACAGGGCCAACTCCAGGTTCGATTCCCAGCATCCCATATGGTCCCCTGAGCACCACCAGGAGTGATTCCTGAGTGCAGAGCCAGGAATAACCCCTGTGTGCATTGCTGGTGTGACCCAAAAAGCAAAAATAAAATAAAATAAAATAAAAATTTAAAAAAAAAAAAACTGCCACTACTAATTCCAACCTCGTCTTTGTTTCATAACTGAGGACCCAAAGGATGAAGTCCAACTCAGGATCCTGCCCTCACAAACAACCGGAAAGGCAGCGTTGGGCCTGTCTGTAAGCAAGACGTCCAGAAACACCAGGAACCCAAGGACAGGGGCAGCCGCAGGGGGCAGCGGGGAGAAAGTGGGGGTTGGATGTAGGAGGGGCGGCTCAGGGCCCGGCAGGTCAGGCCCACGTGCAGGGGCCCCCCTGGGTGCTCGCCCAGGTGCAGCGGGCCTCAGTGGGCCTGCCTGGCCACTGCACACGCACCTTTGAGTGGGCTGAAGAAGTTGAAGAAGGAGTCGTTGGGCACCTGCTTGGTGATGGTGCGGACGGTGCCCCGGCCCTTGTGCTTCTGCTTCTTCTTGATGGTCTTCACGGTGACGTTCTTGCCCTTCTTCCAGTCGATGCTGCACCTGTGGGCGGCAGCGAGCGTCACTAGAGGGTCGTGTGCCCGTGAAGCCACCGAAGGCCAGATGCCTCCCGAGACCCCAAAGGTGTCTGTAGAGGGCCTCTGAGACCCAGACACAGGATGGTCATGAGTCTGTCACCTGCCTGCCTGCAGCCACCACCCGCACATCCAGGACCTCCAGGGAGCAGAGTGTGGCCACTCCAGGCTGCGGGCCCTGTGGGCCGGGAGAAGGGCCTGCATTCTGGCCCTGGACCCCAGGAAGCCCGGTTGTACCCCCAGACCCTGCCGCAGCACCTGCCCGATACCAGACGCTTCCTCAGGGTCCAGCCTTGGGAGAGGCGGAGCACCCGGCACGTCTGCACGCACCCACTGAGAGGACAGAAAACGACTTCCATCAAGCAGGGTAGAGGATCTCAGCCCGCAGGCCATCCCTGCCACAGAGAAGCACCAGGGCTCCGGGGCCAGTCATGGGAACACCCCATCCACAGGCCGTCAGAAGGCTGCTCCGCTCATTCCCCCGGCACCAGGCCCAGCCCAGCCACGATGCCTGGGTGACCATGACCGTTTCCTAGCACAAGCAAATGCCAGCAATAGAATCACTGTCCTGCACACCTTCTCTACTGGGCTTCAACAGGCGAGACTTTCCTTTCTTAACCTAGTTTCTACCTTGCACGTGGGGTCTTAAGGCGTTTCCTGCTTGGATTCAGAACAAGGCATTGAAATGTCCTTACCCGTCACAGTCGACTATTTCGGGGCCTTCAAAGGAAAAGGGATCAGTCTTATCCGGCTCCGACTTCATCTTGTACGTCTTCGTCAGGACTGAGTTGGTGAAGTAGTCGTTGGGTTCAAAGTGGAACTCTAATACAAAAGACTAAAGATAAAACTCGGGTGAGCACCACTTAACATCTAAGAGGATGCAGCCTGACCGCGGGGAAGCACTCAGTGTGACTTCCCGAGCCGCGGAACCCGCTCTCCTCTCAACACCAACTCGGGCTGTATCACTGCTGGAGAGCCCCACCGGCGGGCGAGGGTCGAGAGCAGGAGGAGGACACGACACGACACGGCCCGGCCCGGCCCAGCCCAGCCTGGCCCGGCCCTAAGTGTGGAGCAGGGCTGGGGTGCCCAAAGCAAAGCCAGGCCATCCCGTCCTTCACCCCCCAACCCCTGCAGGTTCAGAGCGCGCGTGGCAGGGAAGGGAACCATGAGCACCCAGGAAGCAGAGTCCCCAGACCAAGAGGCAAGCAAGCGTCACGCTTGTAAACAGTCAAGCGAAAGAACGAAGTATGCCCTTCCTGGGCACATGCATGGATCAGGAGTGCCGCCAGGGCCTTGGGCACACAGGCACCCGTGAGGGCTGTGTGCCGGGAGGTGACAGTGCTATGGGGCCCCGAGCGCCAGCTCTGGCTGTCCCGTCCTGTGGCGCGCCTGCTGAGGACACGCAGACAGACGCACAGACACATTTCCTGGCCGTGTTCCCCAGCGCCACAGGAAGCCGCCCAGAGAGCAGGGCCGGAGGGGGGAGGCGGGGCCGCGGGGCCCTGACAGGCCCAAAGGCCAGCCTGCTTCCAGAAGGGTCAGCAGCAGGACCCGGCCAAAGGCCCTGCCCTTAGCAAGAGCAGCAATGGGGGAGACAGGTGCAGGGGCCGAGCCCAGCACCCATGTCCCACACCCTCTCCTCCGTCCCGTCCGACTCCCCCGCCTCCTCTCAGACCAACACGCTGTTTCCCTCAGGGCCCAGAGTGACCGATACCCTGAGGTACGAGGCGAGGCTATCAGCCAGGGGCCTGTGCCGGGAAGCGTGCCCGGGAGTGAGTCCTGGGGCTATCCCTGACCATGGTCAGTGGTGACCGAGACAGGAGGAGCGCGGACACCGGGGCTGCAGTTTCACTAAGGGAGCAAGTGAGAGCAAGGTCTCCCAGAAAGGGGCCTGGGACACGCCAGGGGAGGCGCGAGCCCTGAGCACATGCCACGCCCAGGAGAACACTCAGGAAGAGGCAGGCACAGGCGGGGCGGCCCTGCCCCTGCGCGCCCAGAGCTGTCCCCAGGGCCTCAGTCCGAGAGCCCAAATGGGTCAGTCAGACTCGGGCCTCTGGACTTGCTGTGGCACTGGAATGGAACCCGCCTGCCACGGCAGACTGCAGGTCACGAACAGTGCTAGGTGTGAAAGGGGGAGGCGAGACACCGGGCGCCCAGGCTTGTCAGCAGCGCGGACTTCCCAGGCCCCCGTGTCCCCTGGAAGAGCCCTCTCAGTGCCCGCTGCCCTGCTCTTCAGAGGGGCGGCAAGGACTCACCATGGGCTGCCCGGGGTCAGAGAACTTGACCTTGATGTCCTGCAGGTGCTTCAGGATAGGCTCGTCATACTCCTGTTGGGAGACAAAGAGGGTCCCAGGTCTGTTGCGGCCGCGTGTGTCCTGAGCATGGCTGACTCGCAGCCATCCTTGTGCTGGTGATGAGCCAGTCTCGCAGGCTGGCTTAAACCCCCGCTCACGTGGCCCAACGCCCCAACAGACGACGAGCAGTCTGGCCCGTGATGGTGTCTGACAAGGGCACGATTCGTCAGTCTTCTGGGCAGCCCGGCACTTCCTGGGGCGCCACTGTTCTAGGGGCTGAGTCGGAGGCATTGAGCCCTTGGGCCGGGGTCACAGCCTGACTTTCTAACCCAAGGGGACTCACCAGGCCCAGTTCAACTAAGCCCGCAGACCTTGGACAAGCCAGTGCTTCGGTGCTGCCCCAGGCAACCCGACATGCCCGGTGGGCTGTGCCCACTGGCTCTGGCCCAGAGCATGGGCTGTCTCTCTGCACCTTCACCACCTCACGTGGAAACAAAGTTCAGACAAGAAAGCAGGTTATGGGGGCCAGGGTGACCGAGGAAAGGGCAGGTGGGGAGGGCACCTGCTGGGCACAAGGCCACTGGGTTAAGCGGGAACCCCAAACCCCGGCAGGAGTGGCCCTCCCTCACCCCAAGAATTATGGGGGGCCTTCACGCGGCCTTCAGTCTGGCGGGGGCTGAGCAACGCCCCCAGCCCAGAGCACCAGGGACCGAATCACGAAGGGCTGTGCCAACTGGGGAGCGCCATGTCCGCCCGAGGAACCCCGCACCGTGCAGGCGTTGGAGCAGGTCTCGGCATGAGCAGTGGAAAATGCTGGCGAGACACTCCATGATTGCAGCCAGCTCCTGGCACCCCAGCCAGAAGCCAACCTGCCGGAACTCTCGGGCTCTCAGGCAGTCGGGCACGGCCACCGTCCCCATCTCCCTGCACTTCCGGAAGCCCAGGCAGTCACACACACCCAACGCCACCACCCAGTTAAAAACTGCACTTCTAGAGTGACTCTCAAACTCTACGGCACTGATAAACCAGGAGCAGCCCACCAGGTGGGGTGGGATGAAAGGCACAAGGCGCCAACCCACACTGACAATACAGACACAGAAGGCCGGACCTGCAACACCTTCGTGATCGCTCCCAGAGACTTAATGGCATCACGGAGAGATGCATTATTCACTAACTGAAGCTGTCCCCAGGGCCTCCGTCCGAGAGCCCAAATGGGTCAGTCAGACTCGGGCCTCTGGACTTGCTGTGGCACTGGAATGGAACCCGCTCGCCACGGCAGACTGCAGGTCACGAACAGTGCTGGGCGTGAAGGGGGCAGGAGAGCCACCGGGCGCCTAGGCTTGTCGGTGGCGCGGACTTCCCGGGCCCCTGTGCCTCCCGGACGTGCCCTCTCAGTGCCCGCTGCCCTGCCCGTTTTCTTCTAAGCAAAAGTTTTTTGATTATTCTTTTAGCAAATTATAATATAACAAGCAATATAAAATAAATTACTGAGGGCCTGCTAAGGGGGCAGGTTTAAAGGGTGGTTGGGGAAATGAGAGAGAATGGTGCTGGGACTGGTGTTGGAATATTGAATGCCTGTAACAAATCATCATGAACAACTTTGCAAATCACAGAGTTTATGTACAGTGCAAGGGGGAAAAATGCTGACAAGCCAATGAGACTTTGGGCAAGGCTTATTTCTGAATTCCAGAAACTCAGTGTAGGAAAAGGAAATTTGCTCTCTTTTACATGACCTATTATTTTATTACAGAAAACCTAAAAGCCACGACAAATACAGAAAGAACAGCTATCCTCTGATTTCCACACAACCCTTCACGGGAACTCTGTATCGTGCAGCTAGCAAAGCTGCACAACCGAACCCTGAGGGGAGACTGGGAGACGAGGCGGGAACCTGCGCACAGAGAGGCTGTCAGCCCCGTGGGGGCTTCGCCTGCAGCACAGGCAGCCCTGCTCACTCGGCAGAAGACGGGGTGGGTGGAAGGGTCCTGAATCTACCCGGCAGGCTTTCCAGGAGAGGCGGCAAACATTTCATGGACGCGACCCCAACTACGGTGCCCCGCGGTGGCTGGGGCTGCTCGCGCTGCCGGCCTGAGTGCTGAGGAGGAGCACGGCCTCTGGTGAAAGCCCGTGGGCAGGGCGCTTGCCTTGCACAAGGCCAACCTGGGTTTGATCCTCAGCACCCTATTTGGTTCCCTGAGCAGTGGCAGGAACAATTCCCGAGTGCAAGCTGGAAGTGAGTCCTGAGTGCCGCCGAGTGTGACCCACCCCCCTCCAAAATACACGACCGGGGGCTGAAGCGATAGCACAACGGGTAGGGCGTTTGCCTTGCACGAGGCCAATCCGGGTTTGATTCCTGGCATTCCATATGGTCCCCTGAGCACCACCAGGGGTAATTCCTGAGTACAGAGCCAGGAGTAACCCCTGTGCATTGCCAGGTGTGACCCAAAAAGCAACCCCCCCCCAAAACTAGAGACACACCTGTGACCGAAGTGACAGTACAGTGGTGGGGTGTTTGCCTGGCACGCGGCCGGGATTCAATCTCCGACACCCACACGGTCCCCTGAGAACCGCTGGGTGTGGCTCCCAAACCAAGACCACAGGACGTTCTATTCACAGGCCCTGCCGGCGCCTAGGAGCATTCACACGGACGATGTTCGCACTCACCTGAACCAACTCACTGAGCATGTCCACGTTTCTGAAGATGGTGAACCAGAACTCGGGGATGCCCCTGGGGTTGGGCTCCTCTGCCTCCGCTGCTTCCTTCTCCGCTATGACAACTTTGTTTTTCACATCTCCCTTAGAGTTAAAAAGAAGAACCAGGAGAAATCCACAAGTGCACCCAACAACCTCCCAGACCAACGGAACTGACTCCTCCCCAGGCAGCAGCCTCCCTTCCGAACCGGCACCCACGGAGACCACGGTGGAGACCACGGTGCGCCCACAGGGCCAGGGCCTTGACAAGACGCCAATGCCATGTGCCCGTGTGGACAGATGGGGACAGGGACCGAGCAGTAGCATGCGCAAATAGACGGGGACCGGAACTGGGCAGTCAGTGTGCCTGTGTGGATGGACGAGGACAGGGACCCACGCCGGAAAGGTTCTGCGCGCCGCCTGTGCAGCAATAAGGTGCTGGCTGCCTCTTGAGAGGCACGACCCGCCCGCCTCAAGCCAGATGCAGCTCTCTAGGCCAGTGCTGAGGCGGGATACGTGGAGACCCAGGTTTGAGCCTGACTCCACAGCCCACCGACTCCAGACTGGAGCCACCCTATGCCCCCAAACTAAAAACAAAACCCACCCCCAGCCCAGGGGCCACTCACAGCCAGCTTGTCCTCCTCTTCGTTCTCACTGTGCCACTCTGACTCGGCGTCCGTGGGCTCCACGTCCCCAGTGATGAATTCCCTTCTCTAAGTGAAAAGGAGACCAGAGGTAGTGCATCATCCCAAACCCCAGAGACGCTTGCGAGTAACATCGACCTCAATGGGATCTACGAGCCCTTTTATTTCATGGCTTAAAGAATGAGACTCCGGGGCCAGAGCAACAATACTGCGGGGAGGGTGCTTGCCTTCTAGGCAGACCCGGGTTCGATGCCGGCATCCCATATGGTCCCTGAGCCAAAGACTGAACCCTAGGAACAGAGCCAACCCCTGAGCACAGCCAACTGTAGCTCCAGAAGCCAGACAAGAAAAGGAACAAGACTCAACAATTTGGGGCTGGAGCGATAGCACAGCGTAGGGCGTTTGCCTTGCACGCGACCGACCCGGGTTTGATTCCCAGCATTCCATATGGTCCCCTGAGCACCACCAGAGGTAATTCCTGAGTGCATGAGCCAGGAGTAACCCCTGTTGCAAAACCAAGTGTGACCCAAAAAGAAAAAAAAAAGACTCAACAGTCTGCTGGGTGAATCTGAACGAGTGACACACACAGGTGAATTCCCTACCTTGTCGAAGAGAGGCTGGTACAAAGCTGCGTACTTCCTTTCCAAGTCGTGAACTTCTTCGTAGAACTTGGCTTCTATATGAGCACATTTGACCTGAAGCTGTTTCAGTGCATTAATTCTTCTTTTTACTGCTTTAGGTAAACTAAGAAGAAAGCACAAACAAAATATCCACACGCCTGAAAAATAACATTTCATACTTATTGTTTTCTGGGCCACGTCTGGCAGTGCTCAGGGCTTCCTCATGGCAGACTCGGGGGACTGTACACGGAGCTGGGAACAAACCTAAGTCAGCTGTGTGCAAGGCAAGTGTCTTAGCACACTACTACCTGTCCAATCCACATTTTCGTCTTTGTTAAAGTTAATTCTCTGAGTACTATGAGAAGCCCCACAAGCTTTACTAAATAAATTCAAGTTCACATCAAACATACAACCTAGCTATGAAGACACTCCTAAACACCACTAAACACAGAAACACCAGAAGAACAAAAGGGTTAACGAAGGGTAGGGAAAGCTAGACAGGTGACTCACGAGAAACACAAATGAAGGAGATTTAAGGTTACAAAACAGCTAAAAGAATCTAGACCTGTGTGGCCCAGGTAAGCTCCAAGCACTGCACCAGACCGCCAGGCTCACCATGGGCCGAGCTTTATGAGGTGCCAGGAGCGGCCCCCCCAGGTCGGGTAAGGCTAAGGGCAAACGAGCCACAGACTGGCTGCACGTTTCATGGGGCTCAACAGAGCCTATATTCAGCCTCTAGAGACCCCTCTGGGCTCCAGTGAGACCCTTCTTCCAGCAAACAAGAACCCTGGGTGCTTCCAGCAGGTGTGACCACAACCCCCAACAAAATTCCACCTAAGGGACAAACCAGAAGTGTGGGCTGAGGAGCAGGGAGGGAGGCATCCCTGGAGGTGGGCAGGGTACGGGAGCACGCTCAAGTGTGAAACACTCATATTGGTTCTTAAGAAAGCAGCCACTGTTTAAGTGGCCTTTGAAGAAATTTAAAAAACCATGAGAGCTGGGGTGAAGTACAGTGGGTAGGACATTTGCCTTCCACATGGCCAACCCAGGTTGGATCCCGGCATCCCATCTGGTCCCCGAGGACTGCTAGCAGTAATTCCTGAATGCAGAGGCAGGAATAACCCCCTGAGCATTGCTGGGTACGATCCCAAACAAACAAAATCACCCAGCCCCGCCTTGGGTGCCTTTGCAGCCAGTTTGAGATTTTGCAGTTAACTGAGAAATCACAAGAAAACTAATTTTAGGGCCTGGGAGATGTTAGAGCAGGGAAGGCGCTTGCAGACTGAATTTGATCCCCAGCACCTCACCCTGTCCCCAGCCCGCCCAGCTGGGGACATCCCTAAATGCAGTCAGGAGTAAGCCCCGGGCACCAAACCCAAACTCATTATTATAAATAAATAATTATATTGTTGAGTTTGAAACCCAAACTCAACAAAGGAAAACCCTCCACTGATCTGTTTCCCAGCCCCTGGCCCCAGGCTAACTCAGCACAGACCCGGAGGCCAGCAGAGCCAGCAATGTGTTCAGGCCGCCTTCTCCCCCGCACACAGAAGAGCTTTAGAAACTGCTGGTTTACACTGCAGAAAGCCCTGGAAGAGCCTGGAATCCCAGAGCTCATCAAATCCAGGGCCACGCAGGGTCAAAGTCCCCCGCTAAACCTCCGCAGCAGTGTCTGTCTGGGACTGGGGGGAGGTGGGCCAATGCACTTCCTTTCTGCATGGGGTACAGGCAGCACTGGCGTCCCTTCCCCCAGAGGCACACAGAGCACACCCAACCCGGAGCTCAGGGTCCCACAGACCTGCCCACCCCCCTCCCCTCTGGCCAATGCTGCCCTGTCTAGTTTCATAGCCAGAGAGTCGGAAACCGCCCTGACCGAACCTCCCCATTCTCCTGGCCCCTGCACCTCACCACTGGCCTCCCCTATCCCCGGCACTTCACAGAACTGTCCTCAGGGAGGAAGCAGCCTCCCTCCCCCCACAGCACCTGCCTTGGGCGCCCAGCCCTGCCCCGCCCCTGCCAAAGGGGCTTCCCTAGGTCTGGAGGTGGTGGTGCTTCCGCCTCCACCTGCAATGTCCTTCAGCTGCCACAGGATGGCGCCCTGCCCGCACCTGTCTCCGCATCACCCTGCAACACACCACACCCACTTCCTTCTGGCATACTCACGTCTCAATGTAGCTTGAAGGCGTGTGGGAGACAGTGTCCAGTCGTTCCTGCAGCGCCGCCAACACCTGGGGGTTCTGCATCACCTGATCTGTGAGCTTTTCTATGGAGAGAGAGAGCAGCACCGCTCACAGGCTGGCCGAGAGCAAGGCGTCCCGCCTACCCAGCAGCTTGGCTCAGCAACCGAAGTCTAGCCATGGTGAGGGGTTCCTTAGGAACTGTAGGATAACATGGGTTTGTCCTTTCTCCCTTGCCACAGGGAGCTTAGGTTACACCCATCACAGTGCTCTGAGTCACTGCCAGCCCTCTGTATTTATCTGTAAACTCTTCTCTGTGCTCTCCTCCCTAACCAATTAATCAGCTTTTCCCCCTAATCAGATTCTGTTAGCTTAGTTCAGATCCTTCTTAGGACACTGAACTTAGAAGTTACAGTCTCTTACACAGTTTACCTTAAAGCAATGTCCTTTCTGTATGGACACAGGAAGACAGTTAGTATTATGTTTTTGTAACTTGGGAGTTGATTGACTCTGAATAATATTTATTCCTGGGCATCTGCTTTCTTGACTCAGTTGCCCTTTGTTTCTAGCACACCAAAAGCAGGGTCCCAACGAGGGACTGATTGGACCCAGGGCAAGCTGTGAGCTACCCTGGCATCGAAATGGGCCTGGCCAAAGCGCCATAATACGCAACTATAGGCTGAGGGCATGATCATGGACAAATGCTGCCATGATCCAAAAGTAATGACGAGACTAGAACCCTGCTGGGGTTAGGAAGACTAACTTGGCCTGAGGACTGTGGTCTGGAACATATAGTGAGATGTCCTCAGGAAGAACCAAACTGTACGTTTATATCTCTTGCTGTGCTCATACAGAATGGCACTGCTAGAAATATTAGAAGTAGATTTACTACAACCATCTAAGTGGATTACTAGCTAAGGAAAGAATACACCCTCATTGGGATCCCACCTTGAGCAGATCTCCTAGTAATATGGGGTAATCTCTTTAGATGAGATTTTATCCTTGAGTTAATCTCCTGGAGGAGTGGTCTTTACGTGATTGCTAAATAAAGGAAGACTGCAAGATAGGAGGGAGCCTGGGCTCGCAGAAGGGGAGTGGAGATTGGAACAAACCACAATTGATAGCGACCAGCCTGGCCCTCGTTCCTTCCTTCATCTACCTATCGCTGCCGGCCTCCCCGGGGTGGGGGAAGCGGCCTGACACGACCAAATGCAGGCAGCAAGAGAAAGAGCACTGCTGGCCTTCTGAAAACACACAAAGAACATGTCTCAAAAGGACTCAAACGGGGTCGGAGCAATAGGACAGCAGGTAGGGCAATGGCCTCGCACAGGCTGCCCTGGGCTCGACCCCCCGGTCGGCCATCCCCTGCCGTAGGAGGATCAGGGGACAAGAGGTGCTCAGGCAGGGGACGCTGGGCAGGGAGGCATCTGCCTGCACAAAGCTGATGAAACAAAGAGTTCCTTTCACTAAGCACTGATCTTCCTCAGGATTCCTCGTCCCGATCAATGTTCCCAGCGCAAGGGCCTGTCTGCACACGCTCCCCAAACTCCTCTCTCAACTGCAGGGAACTGACCTGTATTACTTGCATTTTTTGCAGCTTCCACAGAATCCGAAGGAGCACCATCTGAAAAACTGAAACAGGGCGAAAGGCTCAGAGGCGTCCCTGGGGAGGGCTGTCAGACTCAGGGAGTGACAAGGGTGACCTGAGAGATTTTTTTCCTCTTGCTATTGGACACAGGCCCGCAGTGGCTGTGCAAGGTGCCAGTCCCGAAAACCAACTTCACCCAAATAGCTGTAGCATCAGGGACGCCGAGAAACACATCCCTTCATCAGAAGCCAAGGCTCACGCGCGAGTGGGTCAGGGGCTGCATTGAGCTAACAGCTATGTCTCAACACAGGCTTACGAGCACGGTCGCCTGTGGGACCTCACTGGGGACAGAGGCTGACACGCCAGCAGGGCAAAAGGCCAACATCTCACCAGGGGGTGAAAGCATGCCACAGGTGGCAGCAGGAGCAGAGCACACAGCCCCAAGCACTGTGGGGCGAGCCCCTTCCCACCCCAAACAGCAAACCCAGGAAGTGAACTCTGCCTCAGACTGGGGCATGGCCTGACAGCTGGGCTGCACCCTCACACCCAGAGCAAAGCAGGCTCTGCAATGGCCTTGTGTCTGCAAACAGCGTCACCCGGCGGAGACAGGACAGCAGGGAGGACACCTGCCCTGCACAATGCTGGCTCGGGCTTGAACCCCCGCGTCCCGTCTGATTTCCCTGAGCACCGCCAGGAGTGACCCTGAACATTGCCAGATGTGGCCCAAATCCCTTCTCCCAGAAGTGCCACCAGCCAGAACCCCCCCACCCCGCCACAGAAAGGCCTTCTGGCTTACCTGTTATCTGCCATCTGAATGTTTTTAGCTCCTATAAATTAAGAGAGAGAGCGCAATGAGCATTACTTAGCATCAGAATTGTGAAAAGATGACAGTGGCTCTCGATTTCTCTAGATTCCATTTTCTCTTTTAGAAGATAGAACCTAATCTAACGTCAGCTTCTCTCTCACAGGGCATCAGTTACTCGGAAACAAACACGGGTCCAGACAGCACCCCACCCCCCCCCCACCGCCCTTCAGTGCCCATTCAGGATCCGTGCAATGCACTCTGCACTCTGAGAGAAAGTTCCCCTGGCAGCCCGGCTTTCCAGGCACACTCAGGGGCCCCTCCGGGAACTTTCATGACATCTCCAACGACACTTCCTGGCCTCTCCCTACGCCGGCCACTCCACTCACTCAGCCTCCACCTGCCTGGCCCCACAAGGCTGCTGCCTCGGGCAGGATTCTGCAGTCCCCCAGCCCCCTGGGAAACTCTCCATGAAGACAGTGAAAACGCCCCACCCCGGCCAACCACACGGATGCAGCAGGGGCTGAAGGAACGTCCCCCCGCGCCCCCCACGCACATCGAGGGGCCGCCTTCCCGTGACTGATGCACCCCATGCCACACCCAGAGACAAAGAGCACTCAACTGACACTGCAGAAACGTGCCGCTTCATCACGTCTGGTGACCTGATGATAAAGCAGTTAAGCTAAACTCAAAATTCTCAAAACAAAACACTGGTGGTATCAGAACAGGAACAAAAAACAAAATAAGTCTTTTTTTTTGCTTTTTGGGTCACTCCTGGTGATGCACAGGGGTTACTCCTGGCTCTGCACTCAGGAATTACCCGTGATGGAGCTCATATGGGATGCTGGGAATCAAACCTGGGTCGGCCACGTGCAAGGCAAACGCCCTACCCACTGTGCTATTGCTCCAGCCCCCAAAATAAGTCTAAACAAGAAAGAAAAAAATGCTGAGGGACCAAGGAGATGCCTCATGGGCCAGAATCAACAGCACAGTGGAAAGGCGCTTGCTTGCCTTGCACGTAGCAGACCTGGTTTAAATCCCCAGCACCGACCCCCCAAATTAAACTTAAAAATAGGAGCTGGAATAATAGCACAGCGGGAAGTGTGCTTACCTTGCACGTGGCCGACCCGGGTTCGATTCCCAGCATCCCATATGGTCCCCTGACCACTGCCAGGAGTAACCCCCGTGCATCACCGGGTGTGACCCCCCAAAAAAATTGAAAAATAAAATCCCTGGCACCCCATATGGCCCCCTAAGCCTCACCTATAGTGATCCCTGAGCACAGAGCCAGGATTGAATCCTGAGCACTGCTGAGTGTGGCAACAACACCAAGCAGGAGATGCCTCAAAGGCTGGGGCCCGACTTCCTCACGGAGGGCCTAGGGGGAAGGGGCGGGTGAAGGACAGGCGGGGCGTGTCCTGTTCTGCTGGTGTTTTGGGTCTCTTTGTTTTGGCTTCTAGGGCTGCATGTAGTTGTGCGCAGGGGCATCATTTCCTACCCGCCGGCCTGTTTCCAGATGCAGAACCTAGAAAGCCCCTGTGAGGCCGGGATGGACACTCCCACAGGACAGCGGCCTCATGCAGCGGCCACTCCAGGCAGGAAACCAAGCCAGCCCGTGGCTTCCAGCCTGCCCCACTCATGCAGGCACTGAGTGGGTTCACTGTGAGGCCCGCGAATGCACTGCTGAGACGCGGCGTTGGGGTGGGGTCACAGGCCCCTTCCCCGCGACAGGGAGGAGGGGCTACCTGGGGCGTATCCAGGCTGAGAAAGCACCTTAACCTCAGGGCTCTCTGTTGGGTCCCGGAAACGAATGCAGTTTGGTGACAAAAACAAGCTGGAGTGTCAGACTTCATCACTGTAAACTTACTTTTTTGTTGTTGGTGATGGTGTCAGTTGCAACTTATTCCAATATCTTCTTATTTACTCCGGTTTTCTCCCTCTGCTTCTCCCTCCCCCATGCTATTTCATACTCGATCCCTTTTCATACTTCTTCTCAACCCCTCTCCATCCTTCTTCTCTAAACTTACTTTTTTTTGGGTTTTTCTCCTGGTGCGGGGACCACATGGGATGTTGGGAATGGAGCCTGGGTCGGCCACGTGTGAGGAAAACACCCTATTCCGGGCTAGAGCAATAGCACAGCAGGGAGGGCGTTTGCCTTGCACGCGGCCGACCCGGGTTCGATTCCCAGCATCCAATATGGTCCCCTAAGCACCACCAGGGGTTATTTCTGAGTGCAGAGCCAGGAGTAAGACCTGTGTATCGCCAGGTGTGACCCTCCCCACCAAATACACCCTATTTCTGTGCTATGGCTCTGGCCCACCAGAAACTTACATTTTATTTGGCAAGCCACACTGCCAACAAAATGCTCTCCTGAACACTTCCCTGCTATCTTACCGGCAGTTTCTTTCCATGAAAACTATGCTGCTTCACTAAGAAAAAGTTACATGGAACAATCAAACTTGCAGGTTTGAAAAATAAGTACCAGGGGCTGGAGTGATAGCACGCTGCTGACCCGGGTTGATCTGGGTTTGATTCCTAGCATCCCATATGGTCCCCTGAACACCGTCAGGGATAATTCCTGAGTGGAGAGCCAGGAGTAACCCCTGTGCATCGCCAGGTGTGACCCAAAAAAGCAAAAGAAAAAAAAAGAAAGAAAAAGTACCAACACAGGAATGTTGAGACGCCGACTAGACTATTTCACTTCTTCTTTTCGAACCTACTGCTGGTGGTGCTCAGGGATCACACCTGGCGGGGCCACTGAGGGCGAACCTGAACCCCACTCCTCAGCTCTGTCCTACACTGTCAAAACCATGACCGGACAGCCCTAAATCTCCAGGCTCTTCCAATTTCTACAAGGAAAACACACTCAAAGGTGCAAGGCATCTTAAGCAAAGAGCTTGCAGAGAGGCACGGAGAACAGAGGGGCCCTTGACCGGAACCAGGATTCGGATGTAGGCGCGGTCAGAACCGGCCTGACTGGTAGGGCCAAAGCCCCTGCTTGGATTCCCCCACCATCCCCGCCCGCACTGCAAACCCCAAAAGCCTTGGGTTTCCTGGCATAGGGGTGACACCCAGCAGCGCTGAGCGCGCCCCTGGCTTTGTGCTGGGGTTGGTGGTGCCCACGAGCCTCCCCCACACAGCTCTCAGGATGCTCAACACAAACCAATCTACTTCCACTTCCAAAGCTGGAACCACAGGAAACCCCACCGTAATGTCAGTAAACGTTCCGCGTCTGTTTTCCGATGCCTTGCAAAACTATCTCTAAATTCATTTACCACCTACTCCCAAAATTGCTCTCACAGGTGAAAGTATTACATTTTTAGCTGATTTTCTAGTGTAACTTTATTTCTTCCTCTGGAGGAGAGTGCAAACACAGGCCTCTGCCACCACAAACCCTGCTGGGGGGTTTCCCCCAGTTGGGGCAGGGCATCTGGAGTATAATGAGAAGCCTGTCTTCGAGGTCATGTTCTCTCCCCTGCCAGCTAAGTACTGGAACTCTATTTCTGATTTTTTTAAGGAGAGGGGTGCTGGGGCACACTCAGAGATGCTTCAAGTCTTACCCCTGGCTCTGCACTCAGGAATTCCTGGCAGTGCTCAGGGGACCATATGGGGTCCCGGGGATCAAACTTGGGTCGGCCATACACTAGGCAAATGCCCTACTTACTTTCCTGCCTTTCTGGCCTCTAGTTTGCTTTGGGGGTCATACCCAGCGGTGCTCAGGGGACCTATGGGATGCCTGAGATCAAACCCTGGTCGGCTGTGTCAAAGGCAAGCACCCTACCTGGAATGATTGCCTGCATGCAGTCTGGAGCAAGCCCTGAGCACCACTGGTCGTGATCCAAAAACCAAAAGATAATGAAGATAGATTAAAATTTAAGAAATCCTAACTTTTGCTTGTATACATTTAACATGTGATTAGAGGGACTCATTCTATTTTTATTTTTTTGGTTTCAGGTTAACACCCGGCTCAGGATTACCCTGGCTCTGAGCTCAGGGATCACTCCTGGGTCAGATGCATGCAAGGCAAGCACCTTACCTGCTGTGCTATTGCTCCAGCCCCAGAAACTGGGCTGCTTTGTTTTGGGGTCTCACCTCGCAGTGCTCAGGGGCCAGAGGGAGTGCCGGGATCAGACCTGGGCAGTCACTCGCAAGGCAAAGAAAGGCCCTCCCTGCTGTACTCTCTCAGGTCCCTGAACTGGGCTACTTCTGAGAAAACAAAAGACACGTTAGGGAATATTCTCAACCTTCAGGTAATCCAATTTTTATATACGATCGGATCATCTGTCTTCCGTCCAAGCTCCTCAGTGCCTTTTCTGGCGCTAATGAGTGATGAAAGTCAAATGCAATCCAGACTTTACAGTTTCCCTAGTTCCAGATTCCTACCCACTTGGGGAGGCAGTTCCTGTGCGCAGCGGGAAGCCACTGCAGGCACATAAACACAGCGCCCAGGGCGGAGTGAAGGCAGGTCCTGGGGCTCAGGCCCAAGCCCCAGGAGCACCAGATCTTAAGTTCTGGCTGACGACCACACCACACCTACTTGGGAGGGATTCGAGGTTACCCCCCACCCCCACGCAGCACACCCGGCCGAGTACGAAGCCCGGGGCTGCTCTACACCTCATCGTGCCTCAACAGGAGTCTGTATTTAGTCGAGCAGAGGGTTCAGCTTGATTCTGGTGAATTCAATAGGCCAGCAGGTAAGCAAAGGTATCTTCAATGAAAAGTCAGCAAATTTAGGGGTGGGGGGCTCCCAGCTGGTGCTCAGGCACCTAAGGTGCCACTCCAGGACCAAGATTAGCTCCCAAACCTGGCGGTGCGGGGCAGGGCTGGGACAGGCAGGGCAGCACAAGGTGGCAGGACTGAACCAGGAGCCCTAACCCCTGCACCATCTCTCTAAATTTACAAGCCAATGAAACAAGTTTTTGCAATAATTAAAATGCTCTCCTTCATTTAGCAACTGAAAGAATTATCTGGGTCCCTAAATTCAGGTAGTCCTGAAATTGTGCTCCAACTGATTTCAGTCATTTGCACACACACACACACACACACACCCATTTTACTCCCGTCATCTATGCTGTAAAGGCACTTGCCTTGCACGTGGTGAACTGTGATGAACTCAGGTTCAATCCTCGGCCTCCCAGATGATCCCCCAGTACCGCCAGGAGTAACTGCTGAGAGCAGAGCCCGGAGGAATCGCTGAGCACTGCTAAGCATGGCCCCCAAACAAACAAAATGTAGAGTGGGAGCTGAAGGACAGTAGAGCAGTGAAGGCACTTGCCTTGCACGTGGCCAACCCAAGTTCAATCCCCAGAGCCCTCCAGGAGTGATCCCCAAGAAAGTCCTGAGCACTGCCAGCCAGGCATGGCCCACTGTCAAGATGAAGCTGCTTGCCAGCTTGCCTGGCGCCACAGTCCTGATTCCACGATCCAGGCGCTGCCACGGGTTCCCCAGAGCAGAGGTGGCCCTGGGCACTACTGGGTATGGTCACAAGAACAACAGATACACACTAAACACACACACACAACTACCTATGCAGATACACACAGACGTGCACGCACGCACACACGGAAAGCTTCCCATCAGCACGTCAACACAATCTGAGTGAGACACCTCTCTTTCCCACTGGGGTCCGTGGGCTGGAGCCCCGCACTCAGCCCAGCTCCTGCAGACATGGTGCTCACCCCCAAGCTGCCTGTGCACCACCAGACAGAGGCCCCAGGCACCTGACAGGAGAAACCACTGCCCCATCCACATGTCCACCAGGCCAGGAGGCCCTCCACTGGCCGCTTCTCCCTCCACTTCCTTCACTCCATGGTCATTAGCATATGACTGAGTGAGGCAAACATCTGAGGCATTTTCCTAAGCCTATACTCCAAGGCCCTGTCACTGCGCAGTTCCTTCCCTCTCTCAAAGGCACCCCATCACCTTTCCGGGGCCCACAACTATGCGTGGCACAGGAAGGACATCCAAGAGTGCTGCAGAGCATTTTGGGAGAAAGTAATCTTTCTGCTTACAACTACATTCTCACAAGTGTTCCACGCAGATAAAAAGCACTAGAGCCGGGCGGGAGATAGCACAGCCGCTGGGGCGCTTGCCTTGCACTAGGCTGACTGGGTGTGAGCCCTGCACCCTGGGTCCCCGAGAGCCCACCCCCGCGGAGCCCAAACCAAACCAGAAGGGTACAGCTCAGTCTTCGACCACAAAATTTGTTTCTGAGCAGGCTTTTGGAATAATAGTAACTACAACAACAACTGCTCCATACTCTTTTCGAGTGCCCAGGCCTGGGGAAGGTAGCTCAGAGGACTGCAGCGCTGCTGGCTCTGCACTAGGCTGAAGCACTCCCTGAACAGCCCGGGCCAGCAGGGAGCTCACTACTATCTACGCAGGCAGGAGGCCCTGGTCCCACCTGCAGGGTCCCGGGCACATCCAGAAGCAACCCCCAAGCAAAGAGCCAGGGGTAGCCCTGAGCACCGCTAGACGCGGCCCAAAATTAAAAACTAAAACCGTAAGTCACAAGAGTTGGGCTCGCAGGAGGACGTTTAAGGCCACACAACAGTCAAGATGGAAGGCACAGGTCACAAAGCGATCCTGTGTAGTTGTTTTTTTTTTAACAGCAAGAAAACATGCCGCCTGGGGTCGAGAGTGTAGGGAGCTTGCCTAGCATGCAGCCGATGTGGGTCCGATTTCTGGCACCCCTTACGGTCCCCCAAGCCTCGAGGAGTGGGCCCTGAGCACCACGGGGGCGACGACAAAACCACGACACAAGAGAAAATGCTGAAGAATGGAACAGGTCTACTCCTCCGGCACCCATTCTCCCTGAGCACGGTCTCTCGCGGTCCCCGCGATCATCTCCCCACTCCGGAGCCCGTGTTTCCCCTTTCCGCTCACACAAGTCTCATTCAATAAAATCTTGCTTCGCACACACAGACCGAAGCGGGGAATTCTCACGACCTCTGACTAAGGTTTTTCAGTTGCTCAGTATTCAAAGACAGGTCTCCAAAAGCATCATATGCGTTGGCAGGACCTACTCGGGAGAGAAACGGGCGAGGGGGGGGGCAGACCCGGTTCCCTTGCTGGCATCCCGTAGGGTCCCCAGCCCCGCCGGGAGCGATTCCCGAGAACAGAGCCAGGCGTCTCAGCCCTGCATGCAGCTGGTGCGGCCCAGAGCGGAGAAAAGAAAAAAAAAAAACAACAAAGAGAAGAAACAAGCTGGAAAGTAAGCGAAGGCCAGGGGGGCAGTTTCCTGCCCCACTTCCGGCCTTATCTGACACTTTCCGCTTCTCGGGTCAGCCCGCTCGCAACAGCCGAACGAGACCCATCTTTCCTATTCGAGACCCAGCTGCAGTTCCCAGCCTCAGCTGCAGCTCCCAGCCAGGTGCTGCAGATCGCGGGTTCCAGAGAGTTCACTCAGGGAAGGTCTTGGGAAGTTAGAGCACCTTCCCGCCCAGGGCTCTTCTTCCACAACAAAGATAAGGAGGTCACCCGCGGCGACATTTCTGCACGTCAAAAGGGAGCTTACCCCCCCCCAAAAAAAAAAAAAGGCAGCAGAAGCTTCCAACCACTTTACCCTCGCCGGCAGCAGAAAGGAAAACACACAATCGTAAAAGAGATTCCTTTCAGTAACAGTATTGCAAGCCAGAGCCTGAAGGGGGGGGGGGGGGAAAAAAAA
>JAOXYA010180127.1:0-20762 GCA_028565675.1 Sorex palustris | reverse complement strand
CGAGGGAGCGGCGGTGGGTGGGCTGCCGTGGTGGGCTCGGCCACAGGGGACTGGGCCCACAGAGGAGCGCCTGAAGGTCCCTGCCCACGGCCAGCAGCTGTGTGGTTAAGGGTGGTGTGACGGTCACGGGCAGCGAGTGCGTCTTGGTGCCGCGTGGTTCGACGTTCCATCAGCAGATACAGTGGGTGCAGCCTCTGCACTGAGGCTGTGCCTCCCGGCCCAGCTCACTTCCTCCTCCCGCCGGCCGCACACGGCTCAGCTCGGACACTGAGCACCGAGCAACAGGAGGGAGCAGCTTCTGCATGTTAAGGGGGGAGGGGCTCACACTCACACACGTATGAGCACATACACATGCACACACGCATGTACACACATATGTGCACACAATCACACACACAAACACATAAATGCACACACACGCACATACACACATGTGCACACATGCACACGCACACACACGTGTGCACATGTACCTGTTGCATGTACCTGGCCCCTGCTGGTGGTGGGGGCTCGCCCGGGCCCTCCCGGGGGGCACTCATCCTGAGGGGTTGCCGTCGTTTGCATGATGCTGACCCGCCTCACTAGAGGCCAACAGAGCCCAGTGTCAGAGTGGCCGGGACCGTCCCACGAGACGCCGCCGCTCCAGCCCTGTCCCCTCCCACAGCTTGAGGTTGTTCCCGGAGTGCCAGGCGCGCGCCTGAAGCTTTGAAGCTTTGGGCTTGGGGGGCTTTGGGGGCGTTCTTGGAAGGGGCCTGGCTGTGGGGCTGCGGTCCCGGGTGGCAGGGCCCCGGGGCCCCTGGGCTTGGTGCCGCACAGCCCGGCCTGCTGCGTCCTCCCCGCCAGGGTCCCTCTCGTGGCTCAGAGCCCCAGGGTCGGGGAGTCACCGCTGTCCCGCCCCAGCCCGGACTCCGGCTGCCCCTCCTTCGGGCTCCAGCCCCACGGCTGCTGCGTCCACGCGAGCCATGGCAGGCGCCACGCTCGGCTGCAGAGGGAAGATCTTTAAAAACCCCGAGAAACGGGTTGCCCAGATTCCACCAACAGGAAGCCAATTGGATGGCTCCGTCTTTTGTTCCTAAACATGGGAAGAACATTAGAGTCTTCAGAAAAGCGACTCAGACCCGTGACGCGTCTCAATCCCGAGGGCTAACCGTGGCCCAGGACTTTGGGTTTATCGGGCCGGACAAGTGATGAGGAAGGCGCCTCCTTCAGGGGAGCCCGGCACCCTGCAAACGGCGACTCTGCTGGAGACTCACGCCCGCCCAGAAACCCCGGAGGCCTTTTCCCTGAGGGGGCTCAGCGCGCGTGGGGTGAGTGTGGCGGGGGGAGCGCGGGTCATGGTTTTGCCATGCAGGGCATGGGCCTCGAATGGCAGGGTGGGCACAGGCTCCCGTGGGGACTGGCCGCCAGCAGCCGGAAGGACACGTGGCAGACTCGCGGGGCCGACGCCCCCGGAAGCTGCTCTCCCCTTCTCACCTCCCCCTTGCTGGACATCCCAGGGGGCTCGGGACCCTGTGGCTGCGCAAGGCCATCAGCCCCCGCGTGCCCCGAGTCCCCGTAATCCAGGCAGCGGTGTGGCCTGGAAGCTGCCAGGCAGTAGCTCACCCCACGGAAGCTGGACTAACGGGCACCCCCAGGGGAGGTGCAGGTGGCTGCGGACCCTTCCCGACGTCGAATGTTTAGCACGGCTGCCACAGACGCGGGAGGATGTTGGCATTGTTTAATTAGACTTAATTAAACACAAAGAAAGATCTAAAGCCAATCCCAGCTAGGATGTCAGTCGACGACTCCCCGACTCTGGGGTCCCTTGCAGGGGTGGAGCCCCTCACCCTCGAGTGAGGGGTCACATGTTGGGGGCCCCGGGGTCCGGCCCAGCCCTTCATGGCCTTGGAAATGGCCCAGAGCTTGCTTGGCGCTGTGGGTGCTGCAGGTTCCCCGAGGTCCTTCTCGAGTGTCCCAAAGGCTCTCATGGGGGCAGGCGGCCCCGGGCCCTCATCTGCTCCGTGTGTGGGCACACGTATGCATGCCTCTGTGTGCCTGTGTGTGTGTGTGCATGCCTGCGTGTGCCTGTGTGTACATGCCTCTGCGTGCCTGCGTGTGCCTTTGTGTGCCTCTCTGTGCCTCTGTGTACCTCTGTGTGCATGCCTCTGTCTGCCTGTATGTGCACACGTGTGTGCATACGTGTGTGCATGCCTGCGTGTGCCTGTGTGTACATGCCTCTGCGTGCCTGCGTGTGCCTTTGTGTGTCTCTCTGTGCCTCTGTGTACCTCTGTGTGCATGCCTCTGTCTGCCTGTGTGCGCACACGTGTGTGCATACGTGTGTGCATGCCTGCGTGTGCCTGTGTGTGCCCAGTGTTTATACTGAACACCCCACTGTTCATATCACAGAGAAGAAAATGAGCCAAATGAGATGATTTGATCTGAGCTCCCGAGAGCGATGCTGAGACATATTAAAGGTCAATAAAAAGCGCATTTTCTGCTCATGAGAAACACTTGAACACTCAGTATTTGTCTCTGAAATAATCACTTTCCTGACGCTGGCGCTGGCGCGTGGCATCATCCCGGCATTGTCTCTACCGGGATGGAACACGGCAGGTCCGAGGGTCGGGTTTGACTGTCGCTTGTGCCTCACTGCCAACTGTGAGCATCTAAACGTGCAGGAGGCTGTGAACAGGCGTGTGAGACTGTGAGCACGCGTGACGCTGTGCTGGCCGGGCTCGTCAGCATCTCACTGACACCAGCACCCGCGTGTCCGGACAGAAGCCTTCATCGAGGCCGGGGGGTCGTGGGCAGGAAGGAGCGGCAGGCGTTTCTCCCGGAGAAGACGTCACTGCCGTACCGGTAGACTGGACTGGACAGACGTTCGCTGCAGCGATGTTTAAAAATAACTCCAATGTCACGGGAACATGCGCGCCCCATGTGCACGGACGCGCAGACCTCCTGCAGAGCCCCTTGGGTGAGCCGGAGGGGGTGATGCGTCGACGGCCTGGCAGAGCCCATGTGGCTGTCATAGGGTGGTCAGGAGGGCCAGTGGGCGGGGGCTGGCTGCTGTCTGTGTCATGTCTGTCCTGCCCACTGGCCTGGGCACCGGGCCCTCCCGGCCACGCGGGCTTAGCTGGGCTGGCGCTGCTGCTTCTTCAAGCTCCGCCTCTTGCGGGGCCAGCAGGGGCCCCTTTGTCCCTGCCTCATTTCCTCCTAGGAGTCCTGTGTCTTGGGGTTTGTGCAGATGGTTTTCCAGAACTTTCCATCCCTGTATCTGCCGGACAGCTCTGGGCCGACCCCTTCTGTCTCCTGACTTCTGTGGTGCCCCTGGATGGAAGGTGAGGACGTGAGTTCCCCGTGGGCTGTGGGTGGGGTCGGTGTGCCTGCTGTGGGACCATATTCACCCAGCACCTTCTGCAAAGAAGGTTCTGGAATCCCACCGGCCATGCTCCCCCTCTCCTGGCTCTTACTGTTGAGTGTCTGTCAAAGCAGGCAGGGGTTCGGGAACTCTGGACGGCACCTCACTGCGTCCTGCTCTGCTGCCCGCTGCCCTGGTCTCCAAGATGGACGCGGCCCAGTCTCCTGCCGGCTGGCTGCAGCTCCAGGTGCCCCCGGGGTGCAGACTCCAGGCTCAGCACCTGTGAGCCCCCGGAGGGACCCCCACACCATCCCCCTCCCTCGCCTGTCCCTTGCCTTCGAGCCATCCTTCCTAGCTCGGCCCCATCTGACGGACGGTGCCCCTTGGTCCTGGGAGGCTGTGGACACGGCAAGTGGCTGGCCTGGAGCCCGGGGTCTGTGCCCGGCCTGGTACTCTCTCTGCCTCCCCCAGGGCCTGGCCAGGGGGCTCTGCTGAGCCCAGCCAGAGGGACCCTCTGAACCCTTGGCCTGTGAGGCGCAGGCGGCTGTCTGTGGGTGGGCGGGGCACCCCTTTGGCTGGGGCTGGGCTACCGAAGCGGGGAGCCAGGCCACACTCCTCTGCCCCTCTGTGCTCACCCAGGACCCGGGGCCCCTGCGCCCCAGCCCTGCTCCCCGCTGTGTCTGGGAAGCAAAGCAGGTCAGTCGGAGGGAGAGGCTCTCCCCGGGGTCCTGAGAACCAGCTCCTTGGCCCCTGGGCAATTCAGTCTGGTCCATGAGAAAACTCACACCTTTGTTTCTGACATTCTCTGGAAATGCAGCTGTGTCATAAAAATTAAAAGGCTGCGACACCATACAGGGCTCTTCCCTCCCCACAAGCTGCCTGGAATTGGAAATGTGTTGTTCGCAATTAGCGTGTCAGGGAGAACCGAACCTTTCCCAGCCTGGGCAGACCCACCCAACAGCAGGAAGGTGAGCGAGGCCGGAGGTGCGGGGGCGGGGCGGGTGGGGAGGGGCCCTGGACAGGGAGGGGTGGGGAGGAGGCAGGGAGGGGGTAGGGAGGGTGCGAGAGGGGGCGAGAAGGGGTGGGGGCAGGGAGGGGCAGTGGCAGGGAGGGGTGGGGCTGGCCGCGAGCAGTGAGCAGTTTGTTTTTCAGGCTCAGCCTCCGTCAATCTGTGCTTTGTTGGGGGCTTGAACTCATCTTCAAATAAACTGCTTCGGCTGTTCTAGAAATGTGATGTTCGCGGCAACTGTAGCACGAACTTAATCGGAGGGGCAAGGAGTTGTGGGAGGGCTGCTGGACGGAGACCCCCCAACTGCGCTTGCGGGGGCGTGTCCCGCGCCTGTGGGGGCGTGTCCTGCTCCATTGAGGGCGTGTCCTGAGCCTTGGGGGCGTGTCTTGTGCCTTTGGGGGCGTGTCCTGTGCCAGTGGGGGCGTGTCCCGCATCCGTGGGGCGTGTCCTGCACCTGTGGGGGCGTGTCCTGCGCCTGTGGGGGGCGTGTCCAGCGCTTGGGTGTACTTTCCCTGCCGTGTGCGTGATCCCGGTGGATCTTCAGAGCAGAGATTTGGGCGGGGACTTCAGACTCGTTTCCGCAGTCACCACCTGGGACACGCGTGCCCCCGCACTCACCCTCCCTGACCTGGCTCTGGGGTCTGCGTGTGGCCAGCGGCTCCCTGTCCTCCGGAGCTGCCCCGGTAGGTCCTGTTCCCCGGCCAGCTGTGCTGGCAGGAGGTGGCCGGGGAGCGCGTCTGGGCAGGCATGTCCTTGGGCCTCCTGCTCCTGACCCCTCTGTAGCCCACGTGGGCGGCCGTGGGGGAAGGGGGGCGTCGGGCCGGTAGCTGGCCTCCCCAGGCGTGGGCTCCCGGAGGCAGACAGCCCCTGTTTGGACGCTGGACGCTCTCTGCAGACCCCTAGGGCCGCCCGCGAGCCTGGGCGTGAGACGTGGGCTCTGAGCCCCCCTTCGCCAGCAGCTGCTCTGAGATGCGGCCGTGCAGGGTGCCTCACCCTGCTTCTGAGAGAAACGGGGAGAGAAACAGCAGCCGGAACGTTCCATACCCCCAGGACTTGGGGCAGCAGGGCCCGCAGGAGGGCGGCGTGGGGCTGACCCTGCCGGCTGAGGGCTCAGGCCAGGCTGGGGTCCGAGTGCTGCTCTTTGAAGTCAGCGTGAGACTGGAACAGGAGCTTGTGTCCCCTGTCCCCTGCCAGGTGCCTGACACTGCCCCCAACGTCCCCGCGCTCGTCTGGAGTCTGGCTGTCCCTGGGCTGTCCCTGTGAGCTCTGGCCACCTTCCGGACATAGGAGCAGAGGGCGGTGGAGGGGAGATGGTCCAGGGGCGGCCACCCCCACCCGATGGCAGCCAGGAGGAGATGCTCGCCCCTCCTGTCCCCAGAGGGCACCGGCTCCAACTCCGCTCACTCAGGCCTGCCCGGGGCTGACGGAGCGTGAACTGCACCATCCTGCGTGGAGATGAGCTGACAGCAGCTGAAAGCGACCACGGGTGCAGAGCAGGGCCGCGGGGACACAGCTCCTGAGGCTCTCCTGCAAGGCCATGCCTGGCCCAGTCACCACCTAGGCCCCACCCGGCTGGGAAGGGAACAGCGGGGCGGGGGGGGCACAGGGCACCCACCTCAGCCTACGTGGGCTGTACCCCCCGCACCCCACACTGAGGAGGAATGAGGGGACGGAGAGGGACATGCCAGGGACGACGCGGGGCCTCCCTTGGCCTGAATCACAGGTGCAGAGCAGGGCCAGGTGGGCCCAGGTATTCCTGCGGGCAGGCAGCCCAAGGACCGTGACCAGTACGGGCTGACCACTACAGGCGGCCCGAGGACCATTGCCCAGTGCGGGCTGACCCCCCACAGGCAGGCCCAAAGACCATTGCCCAGTGTGGGCTGACCACTGCAGGCGACCTGAGGTCCGTGACCAGTGCGGGCTGACCACTGCAGGCGGCCTGAGGACCGTGACCAGTGCGGGCTGACCACTGCGGTGGCCCGAGGTCCATAGCCCACCGGGTGACCCTCACAGGGCTGCACTTCAGGGTCTTTAAATAGTTGCTGATTCAGCTGCTTCCTCCATCTCTGCCCTCTCTGTGGGGTCCATGGAGCAACGTCCTGGGGTCAGCTTATGGTTCCCGCGACCCCAGCACTAACCAGGGCCCTGCGCGCCACCCACTCTGGAGGGGGTCATCCACTCTGGTGGGGGCATGGGCAGCGTTCAGTCTCGGGGCGGTGGTGGTGCCAGCCGGCTTTGTTCCAGCGTGCTGACGGTTACCTTGCTGTGAGAAGTAGCTGGGAGATGTTCACGCTGATTGAGAATCCCCAAGTCAGACTCCAAGGGGCAGGTCCTTTCAAAGCAGGCAAGCATCGGCGCCTTTTGTGCAAAGCTCCGTCTAATCGCGGCTGTGCTCACGGGCATTTAACTGTTGCCTTTAAGAATTATGCAGCTCTCCGGTTTTCTCTCGGATCCGGCCTCTGCAGGGAGGAGGAGGGGCGAGAGGGAATCTGCTCCTCCGAAGCGAGGCGCCGAGACACCCGTCAGCTCCACGCTCGGCTCCAGATGCAGAATGAAAGGCTGGATTGCAGCCGCCCGCCCGGGACCGCGGCTGTGCGCCACGCCACCTCGAGCCGCGCTCGGAGCTAAGTCGCAGAGACAGGACACTTCATTAATTTGCAGTCCCGAAACAAGCTTGGAATCAAGTCCTGCTTTTTTCCCCTCTTCTTTTACAAGCAATTCAAAGAAGTCCGGGGGAGCGGGCGGCTTTGAAATTCCTTTTCATCTGTGGCTCTGCTGAGTTCCACCTTTGATGGCCTCGCTGGCTGCTAATGGTGGCGCACACGCAGCCGGGCACCCCTCATTGGCGGGGGGCTCTATTACGGGGCTCGAGGTCCGGGGTAACGAGAAGCGCCGCGGGCGCTTTCGGTGGGGGGCAGAGCTCAGAGGTGCCCACACAGGCTCGGAGGCGCTGGCGTGCGTGCTCTGGCGCCGGGCACTCCTTCCTGCCCAGCCTGGACTGGGCTGCCGGGAGCACGGGGTGCGGGGCACGGGGGCTCTGCCTGCCTTCGCCGCAAGCCCTGGGGAGCGGGGGTGCTGTGAGCACCGGGCCTCGCACGCCCCGAGGTCAGAGCCAGAGAGGCGGTGGGGGGGGGGATGGCTGGGCCTCGGGGTGGAGCAGGATCCGGGCCCCAGGCTGCCTGGGCGCTGGGGTGCAGGTTGAAGCTGTCCCAGTGCTTTGAAGTGGATCAGCAGCACCCGTGAGGACTCTGGCCCCTTGCGAGACCCGAACACGAGGGCCACCTAGACCCTGAGGGAAAGAAGGAGCAGGCCAGGGGCCAGCTAGCACGAGGGTCCTGGGTTCGGTGTGAGGGACGCACAGGTGTGCCGGCCAGGTGAGGACACAGGTGAGGACAACAGGTGTGCCGGCTAGGTGGGGACTCTCAGGTGAGGGCGACAGGTGAGGATGCTCAGATGTGCCGGCCAGGGGTCTCGGTGCCCACGCTTCCAGTGCCCCTCTGTCCCACCTCCCCCTCTCGTGCCAGCGCATCGGCTCTCAGCCTTAGCGGGCGCCTCCTGGCGGGGGCCATCATCCACTGTGTCCTCACTGCGTTGGTTCCGCGTTGCCCTTCGCTCGTCTTTGCTTTCCGTGGGTTTGGGCTTTCCGCGGGATTTAGCCGCTTCCTCGCTCATGGCAGTTGCTACTCTGCTCTCTCCCGCGGTTACCCTGGAGTTTGCAGTGTGCGCTTATGAATGGTTCTGGTGTTATTCTGGAATCATTCTCCAAATAACACTCTGCCTGTTCGTGCATTTTAGGAAATAACTCCAGGTCCGCTCCCTGCTCTGCCTCACGCCGTGCCCCCTCGCGGGCAGGCATGGGAGGGTCCAGCGGCTTGAGGGGCTTTCCCAGGACGCTTCTGCCACTGTCCACAACACTTATCTCTTGGATCAATAAATAATAAGCAAAAACTTCCTCTCCCTTCCCTATTTCATTCACGCTCTGCTGAAGGCGCACCAGCTCAACCCCAGCCCTGCTGTGGCACAGAGATTGTCCCCACGGCCACGCACCCCTCGGTGTCCAGGGCCCAGGGGGCCTCGGGGACAGCACCAGCCCAGCCCCTCCACCTGGGAAACACGTGCAAGTGGGGGTCAGGTGGACCTGACACAGGAAGCCCCATGCCACTGTCACTCGGCCGAGCAGAGCTGCACCTTCTGTGGGCTGGTGAGAGGCTGTCTCAGGATGGACTCCGGCTCCAGGACTTCACAGAGGGAGTGCGTGTGTGCGTGTGTGTACATGTGCATGTGTGTGCATGTGTGTGTGTGTGTGCATGTGTGTATGTGTCTGCATGTGTGCATGTGTGTGTGTGGGTGCGCACGTGTGTGCGTGCATGCGTGTGTGTTTGAGACTCAGGATGGACTTCATCTTTTCCTTTAGGAACGTTGTGAACCCCTTGGCATTTGGGTTCCTGTTCGAAGCGGAGCCGGCTGCTGGCCATTCCTTGGGATTTTAATTAAATGGGAAATGACCTCAGCTGCAGGAAGGCCCAGGCCTGCATCTGCCTCTTCCCGACGTGGCCCTCGAGTGGGGCCTGAGTGCCTATCGAAGGGAAGGGGTTGTTCCCGGCTCCCTTTCGTAGCAGTGGCCACTTCTCTCCAGGCAGGTGCCCAGGCAATAGCACAGCCTCTGACCCCAGGTCCCTCCTAAGATCAGGTCCCACCCCCAGGTGAATTCCCAGGAAGGCGTGAAGATAATAGAATTACTGGGCAGTGACCCCCCGGGACGGCAGCGCAACCCCCGAGCCAGCGGCTCCAGAGACCCGGCGGCCTGGAGTGCTGGTGTGAGTCCCCATTCTGGCTGTCCATCTTGGTGACCAACCCGGGACAGGCATGGGGGCGGGGCGGGGGGAGGGTGGCCCTGCGCAGCGGGGGCTGTGGGTGTTGCTGCTGATTTGGGGATCTGGGGTCACGGCCAGAGGTGCTCTGGTTGACTCCCAGTTCTGTGCTCCAGGGACTGTTCCTGGTGGGGCTCGGGGGACCACAAACAGTGCTGGGGACGGGCCCAGGGAGCTGCCGGGGCTCTCCTCTCTGCTGTTTGGAGCTGCCTGGAGGCCGGCAGTGCAGTATGAAGGTGGCTGAACAGGACGAGTCTGGGCGGGGAGTGGGGGAACCGTGTCGGGGCCGGGGAACTGTGTCGGGGGGGCTGCGCTGTGGTGGGACCCAGCACTGTGGGAGGAAGTGAGTCAGCAGACAGAGCTGGGCAGACCCAGACGCACGTTTTGTTTTGGGGAGCCCCGGGGGGCTCAGGGCGGACCCCTGGCTCTGCTCCATGGTCACTCCTGGGGTCTCAGAGCTTGAGGGGACCAGATGCTGTGCCGGGGATCAAACCCGGGTCAGGCACATGCAAGGCCAGCCCCTCCCCACTGTCCTGTCTGTCGGTCCAGCCCCTGCCCCCTGGGAACAGAGCGGACGGAAGCTCCTTCTCTTCGGACACTTTTGCACACGTGACTGTCTCTGTACCCCTCTGCCTCAGTGAGCGTCATGGTCAGCCAGAAGCTGGAATGTTCCAGAGACGGAGGGTCCGTCCTAGGCACGGTGATGGGCTAATGGTCTCTGCCTGTGGCTGGGCCCACCCTTACAGGTGCCGCGTCCCCTGCTGTGAGGGTGCGGATGGACAGGTGGACTGGGTGGGTCGAGCTCGGCCTTGGTCTCTGTTGGGGGCTCAGAGACAGGCTCGGACCCGGGGGCACTCGAAGGACGGTGGCACCAGGCAGCCCTCGGCCCCTCGCTGCCTGCCCGGCTCCCCCATCCTGCTCTCTCTGCGTCTCCCTGCAGGGCCCCATGCCGAGAGCTCTGATGTGCCCTGCCGGGAGGCGACCCTCTGCCTCCTTGTGCTGTGCCTGTTGAGCAAGTGCCCGAGACACGGGCAGGGCCCTTGGGGACATATCAGGGACCCCAGACGTGTCCCCAGGGGCCCTGCAGTTCCACTCGCATGCCCGGCTGTGCAGGGACCCCGATGTGCCTTGCTGCCTCTCCCGCCCCTGCCAGGTGCTCACCCTGAGGCAGGAGAGAAGGTGCCCAGTGGCCAGTGGCTTTGGGTGTACCCCAACCCTGTGCTCTCTTGATTCTGGGGTGCCAACCCTGCCTGTGGGAAGCTGGCCCTTCAACTGACCAAGGGCCTACGTGCCTGTGCTATGTATGGTTATCTTGGCCTACGTGACCCTGAACAAGCGGTCCTGACTTGCGCAAATCTGGTACTGCGTCTGCTCTGACCACAGCCTACGCATATTCTGAGCTATGTATGGTTATCTAAAAAAAACATTTGTCACAGCCAGCCCAAGAATAAGAAGTAACTGACACTGACTAACCAAGCATATGAAACGTGTAGACTTTGTAACTCTCCTAACCATATATGATATGACCTCCTGATGTAATTGCCTTCTGTGATGTAAGCATAGTTTCCTGCGTCACAAAGTATCTAATACCCCTGCTGCCCTGAATAAAGTGCTGTCCCTTATTCTCTCTGCTTCTAAACTGCACTCTGTCTCTTGTGTCTTGTGTTCATTCGGTTGGTCTCTCCTTGCACCTACGGACCCTAGGGCCACCTCCGCAGGCCGGAGGAGTGGTCTGGCGGGGCCCCCCACACCTGCCGGTGTGGACCACCATCGGGGGAGGAGCATGGGGTGGCCCCAGGCCCTGTGGACAGGCAGCTGCATAGTTCTGGGAAGCCACATTGAGGCATCTAGGAGGACTGCTCGGAAGAGGTGCACAGGGAGAGGCCGTGCAGAGGCCAGGGTTGGAGAAGGGGAGCGTGAGGAATAGTGGGTGTCGGAGCTGACACTGGCTGGGCCGCACTTGGGGCTCGTTCCAGACTGGGCCCGGGGCGGGGGCAGAGGGGAAATGCTATCAATTGCCTGCTGTGTGTGTGTGTGGGGGAGGGGTTGGGGAGAGGGGACAGGCGACTGTGCCCTGGGTGTGGGCTCCACCGACATTGCCACTATTGAAAGCTCTAGGTCGGGGTACTCTCTCTACAGTCAGACACTCCCTAAAGTCAGACACTTTTTACAGTCGGGGCACTCTACAGTCGGACACCCTCTACAGCTGGATGCTCTACAGCCGGGCACTCCGCAGTCAGGCACTCTCTACAGTCCAGCAGTCTACAGCCGGGCACTCTACAGTTGGGTACTCTCTACAGTCTGGGTTCTCCGAACAGGCAGCCTGGGGTTTTCTCCTCCTGATCGGCTGCCATGGGAACACACAAAGCACAGAGTCGCCCGACACGGGTCAGAGGAACGCGGAACCCAGCTGGGCTGCAGCCACAGCTCCCTGGGATGTGGGAGGAGACGGGAGCCAGCGAGGGCCCTGGACACTGGATGCTGCACGGGGGCGGGTCAGGACGGCATCTGTTGGCTGTTCCGTGCGTGGGTCTCTGGAGTGTCGGAGGGTTACAATGGGCCTGCAGACAGGTGGATGGATAAGGCACAGCTCACAGAGCGAGGAGGGACAGATGGCTGGTGATTGACGATTCATAGATGACCAGTAGGTGTTAGACCGTCCACAGATGCTTGGTGATTGGCAAGTGACAGACCATTCATAGGTGACTGGTGATTGCGGCGTGAGTGACCGAGGGGTGCGAGCTGACGGTCTTTTGGGTCTCGGGTCCGGCTGTGGGCTCTCTGCGTTTCCTGCTGCTCCAGAGACAGGTGAGGGCTCACGGTTCACACACCTGTTTCCTCTCTTGCTCGCCTGATGCGGCTGCAAATTAGCATATGCCCGTCAAACACAGAGGCTTTGTCTTCTAACTATTACTCAGATGTAAATGTTTCTCCGCAGAGAACAACCCACCTGTCAAAACAGAACAGAAGCCAGCTGGGGGGGCAGCTTAGCGCAGCCCCGTTTGTTCCCCCAACCGCCCACCTTTGGTCTCAGCTACCTAAGTGTCCTGCTCCTCATGCAGTTCCTCAGCCAACTGGCGAGTGGCAGCTAATTGCCGACCGAGAGGCAGGGGTGCCAGGGGCAGTTCCGGGAGCTCAGGGGCTGGTGAGGTCGGACGGGAGAAGGCTCCTGGCCAGAGGGAAGGGCTGGGGGGAGGGGAGGGGAGGGAGGGGAAGAGGAGGAGGGAGGGCAGAGGGGCAGGGTAGAGGAAGGAGGGCAGGGGTGGGGAGGGCAGGGGCGGGGTAGAGGGGAGGGATAGAGATGGGGGGGCAGGGGGGGCAGAAGCACCTAAGATCAGGGCTTGCAGAACAGGAGGTGGTGCGTGGCCCTGCCACCCACTTGAGGAGTCGCTGTCCCTCTCGGGGACCTGGGGACAGGTCACTGCCGGCGGGAGGGAGGGAGCGGCTGGGCAGGGCTCCTGTGGGGCCGGATCCTTCCAGGACGGAGGCGTGTGTGTGGCCTGCGAGGTCAGAGCTGTGGGGTCAGGCGGCACGTGGCCGGCAGGGGACAGGGGCTGGAGTCAGGCCCGGAGGAGTGGGTCCAGTGACCGCAGTCTTTGGGGCCATACGGGCTGACCTCTGGTCCGGGGACTCTGCGGCTCGGTCACCGTCATCCCTGCCGAGAGTGCTGGGGTCTCAGTCCACCCCGGATTCCCAAGTAAGTGCTCATGACGGGACAGACTGGACAGTGCGGGGCAGCCCTGAGGTCCAGCAGCCTCTCCCAGGCCCCCTCAGAGGAGGAAGGACCCTGAAGCCCCGGGAAGGTGGGGACCCTCCGGCCTTGCGCGCGCTCCCCGCCCTCAGCATTCATTTCCCCTGAAGGCGCCATCCCTTCGGATGCTGACTTGCTCTGTGCCAGCTTTCTGTTATGATATTGAACACTGAGATAAAAAATGATAGCCCAGCTCTGGAACGCTGACGGGCGGTTAATTTCTCTTAATTTGGCATGTTTTCGGGCTGGGGGACCCCGGCCCAGCTGGAGCCTGGAGCCCTGGGGCAGCTGCGGGCCTGTGGTGGGACCCTGAGGCGGCAGCCGGCTGAGCCTGTCCTGGGACTGGGCAGAGGTGGGTGCGTGCGAGCTCTGGGCGCGGCTGGGGTGGGCACTGCCCTGGTCCAGTTGGGATGGGCTGCGTCCAGCGGCCACCTGCCCCCGTGGCTGTGTGGTTGGAGCTCACGGAAGCCCAGGGACCCTGCTGCCCATGCCCGCTGGAGGGACCGTGGACAGTGGTCAGGGCAGCAACTCCGGCCAGCGGGGACTCGGGTCCTCGTTACACCTGGGGGCCCAGAACTGGTCTGGGGCAGCCCCCCAGGAAGGCCCTTCCGTGCCAGGCTGGGTGGCCTGCCGGGGTGTGGGGCAGGGCCTGACCCTCCTCCCTGACCTTTCCCAGTTCTCATGAGCAGCTGTTCGTGGCCTGAGGGTCTCCTGAACAGGGCGTGGCGTGGAGCCACCGGGAGTGGACAGCAGGAGCCAGAGCCGCCCGGGCAGCGGCGGGCGGGCGGCCAGTCAGGGGCTGCAGCTCTGGGCATGGTGGCCAGGCCAGCGGCCAGCTGCCTCGCCTCTAGCCCTGCGACTCTAGAGCCGAGTGCCCGAGTTTGCCCCCGGCCACCTGCCCCCTCCAGGGCACGGTCAGTCAGCTCAGGGCTGGGGCTGGGTGAAGACCAGCTCGACTACTGAGACGAAAAGGCCGCGAGGAACCGGAGGGCCCGACTGCTCGTGTCGTGTCCTGGGACCCTCGTGAGTCTGGGCATTGAGGGGCTCCGCAGGCCCGGCCCTGACCCGACACGATGCCTTCCTGGGTCAGTGCCACTAGCTATGGCTGCCTCAGCCAAGGTCACGGCCGGGAAAGGCTGGGCCAGCAGGCAGCGTGGTCAGGCCCGTACACTCGCCCCGACTCAGCCCTGCCCGAGCCCCGCGTGTCCCCCTCTGTCCCTGCAGTGCCGCTGGCCTCGGGCTGACCACAGGGCCCGTGGGGTGCAGAGGGGGCAGCAGCTGGGTGAGGCGCCCCCACCCCGAGGGGACACTCCCGCCCCAGGTGTGTCTGCAGTTCCAGTGCGGTCTTTCCATGGAGCTGCCCGGGCTGGCCACGAGCTGGTCAGCCTCGCAGCGGGCAGGTGGGCAGCAAGGGCCAGAGAGCGGCGGGGCGTACCCTGAGCCAGGAAGCTCAGAATTGCATTTTGTGTCACATCAGGGCCCCAAGTGCGGGTGTGGGAAGAGGCTGGTGTGACCGGGGGCCAGGAGGGCTGCCCCCGCCCTCGCCCGTGTCCCCTGGGCTCCCCAGGCTGGTGGGAGCACCGGAGTGTGAGACGGGCCAGAGGGCAGGAGGCCGAGCTGGGCGGGTCAGTGCTTAGACCCCCGCAGTGCTGGCCGCTCTGTGGGTCCCGTCTGGGGCTCTGGGGCTCTGGGACTCTGGGGCTCTGGGGCATGGCGGGCCTGGGGGGGGGGCAGCTCTCCACCCGCCCCATCCTGCCCCGGGCCGGGACCAACACCAGGAGGCAGAGCTGGGGCTCCTCTGTGAGCCCAGGGAGGCCCGAAGCCCCAGGAGGAGGGTCCTGGGACGCCCCGGGCTCGATGCCCCCTAATGCCCACTCTGTCCTGCACGGTGTGTGGGGTCTCACGGCTCTGAGCATCAGCACGTCCCACCCAGACCCACGGGCTTGAGGCATCAGAGGCTGCTGGTGGGGCTGCCTGGACCCTCACGGGGGCCAAGGGGTGAGGGCAGGGGAGCAGCCGCCGCCCGGGGCTGTGTGCGAGTCTCTGCAGATCAACCCCAGCTGCTGGAAACGGCCAGTGACACGCAGGGCCTTTGCTCAGATTGCTTCCCAGGGCCCCTCTCCCGCCTTCACCCCTGCTTGCAGCCAGGAGGAGCTGGGTTCTGGGCATGACGTAAGGTCTCGCCCCCGAGGCTGCAGAGACCCCAGTTCCACCAAAGCAAAAGGGTCTGCAGGGGCCCCGGCGTCCTTGAGGTTAGGTCCCTTCCCCTTTTCTATCCTGCCGCATGGTCTCAAAGTGGCTGCAAGAGCACAGCAGTCGCGAGCACGGAGCATCTCGTCCTCCTTCATCAGCCCAGGGCAGGAAGAGAGGGCGGCCGGCTCAGAGCCTCAGCTGGGCCCGACCCAGGTCTTGTGCCAGAGAGGCTGTTTGAGGAAGCCCCGAATAAATGACCGAAAGGATAACCGGCGCCACTCAGTGTCTGACCCCTCGGCCCAGGCGCTGGAGAGTGTCCCAGTGCCCCTCAATCTCATGGCCAGATGGGCACGGACACACCAGCTCCCGGGGCCACAACATCTGCGCCCTCGGCCACCCACGAGAGGGACGTCCGTTGGTGATTTTCACGAAGCAGACCTCCACTCGCGTGGGCCCGACCACGGCACGCTCCTTGCTGCGGCCCCGAGCCTGGGCCAGAGGCTGTGCCGGGCTCAGGAGGGGCCACACTGCCCCGCATGCCCAGGGCCTCGCGGTCGGGGTCGGGGTGGGGGCGTCGCGCAGGCCACCTGCTGTGAGGAGCCGCGGCCCCTGGCGAGGCCTGTGCCGGCGTGGGGCAGAGCGGCTCGCGCGGGAGCAGATGGGTGCTTCTATCCTGGGAAGCGGCTTCCACAGCGAGGATCTTCATAGCAGCCGGAAAAATGTCAGCTGATTACTCCTCAGTTAACTTTAATCATTCATTCATTTAGCTAACTGGAGCACCGCCGGCGCCCGGCAGCTGAGACTCTCCACTGTGGTTCTCGCGAACCAGAGGAGAAGGGGCAGAGGGGGGAGAGGGCCGGGCCGGGACGGGGCAGAGGGGACAGGCCTCGCCGGGGCCCCTGCCTCCAGCACCCGCCCTGCAGAGGGACGCCTGGGCAGCGGGTGCCGGGGGACCGTCCGAGGGGGACGGCGCAGGGGCTCCACGCCGCCCCATGGGGGTGTGGCGGCCACGGGGGTCAGAGGTCAGCAGGAACTCACGGCCGCCTTCCTGTCCCAGCGGCACAGGCTTCACCGACAAGGCCCCTGAAGGGCCACGCGGCGCTGCTCCCAGCTTCCAGAACCTTCCTCTGGCTCTCCCCGTCTTCCCGCCCAGGGTCCCGCTCCTTAGCGCCCTGAGCGAGGGGACAAGCAGCCCCACGTGCCTCAGCTGGAAGTGGGCCCCCAGTGCCGCGGAGGGAGGTGAGAGGCCAGGGCGTGCAGACCCTCCCCCCTCCCCTGCGTCTCACCACCGGCATCTGGGCCTGGACGCCCGCCAGGGTGCAGCTGGCGGCACGCGGGGGGCCTGGGGGCTGGAGGGGGGTGCCGTGGCTCCTCCAGTTGGGGTACGCCTGCCTGCACTGCACCCAGTGTGAGGGGAGACAGCAGCACGCACAGCAGCCCTCACGCCCTCACGCACCCCCATACACTCACCCACTGAGCCACACACGCACCCACACACTCACGCACACGCACACACTCACCTACACGCTCACCCCCACACCGACACACCCACACACATCCACACGTACCCACACACCCACACACATACCCACACACCCACACACCGACACAACCACACATATCCACACACACCCACATACCCACACACCCACACACTGACACATCCACACACACCCCCACACACTCACCCATATACCCACACACCCACACACTCACACACATGCTCACACACACCCACGCACCCACACACGCACCCACACACGCACCCACACACTCACCCCCTCCCTTACTCATTTCACTCACCCATTCACCCACTCATTCATTCACCCATCACTCATTCCCTATTCCCTCATCCTTCCCCAGCAAGGGTGGGCTGTCCTCTCCCTGGCCTGTGCCCGCCAGGTTCTCCTGCCTCTGCCCAGGGCTGCAGGGACAGGGAGGCCACTGGGCAGGATGGCCCACACCACCCCCGAACCCCAGGGGCCGTCGCAGCTGTAAAGTGATCACTTCATCCTGGGCTATTGGGAGGCAAATCACTTTAAGCTAAGAAATAAAAAGACAAATTGGCCATTGGGTTTTGTGTGCGCCTAAGTGGATGATTTGCGTGGGCGGGCGGGTGTGCTGGGAAGGCCGCGGGGGTGGCAGGTCTGGAAGGGGACATCGCCGGGCTCTGGGTCGGCCAAGGAGGCGGGAAGGTGCCGCCACGGAGTAGCCGCTGTCCCAGGTCTGCGACGGGGCAGACACCGGTGCGGCCCAGAGCCGGCGGCAGACCCCGCTGTGTGGCCCCCAACTGTGCGGGCAAGTGGGAGCAGGCGTGGGTCCCCGTCAGCGTGGCAGTCCTGGGGGGCAGGTTCAGGAGCTGCATGCCCCGGGTCTCAGGTCCACAGGGGGGCCCTGTCCGCCCCAGTCCGGCTCTGGCTCCCTGGCCGGGTGCCAGCAGTCGTGGGGGCCGCAGGGATGTGGCTACTGGGTGCAGAGAGCCAGGGAGCGGCCACCTGGCCTGCTCAGGCCCCTCAGCGCATCTGCCCGGCCGGCTCGGGGCTCTGGGCAGGGCGCGAGGTGGGGACGGTCTTGGCTCTCTCAGATGCTGCTTCTCCGCCCATCCGGCTTCCCAGGCTGCATGGACAAGGCCCCTACCCAGCATCCTGCCCGCGCCATGGGGGCTGCCTTGTCCACAGCTCAGGTGCTCCTGGGGCCGCACAGGGCCCTGGCGGTGAGCCCAGTGGGCGGCCCCCTGGGGTGGCCCAGCTGCTGCGTTTAGGGGGTTGCCGAGGGCACCTGCAGGCGTGTCCTTCTGGGGCCTTTACCTCCCGCCTCCCCGGGCTGCCATTTCTCCCACGTGGCCCAGCACTGGCCAACTGACCATTGGGTCTGTGTCTCTTGGCCACCGGCTGAGGATCTGAAATGGGGTCCTGGCCGCCTGGCCGGCTCGTGAGCACTGGAACACGTGTGCCCGGGGGCCTCTCCTGTCCCACTCAGCCTCCAGAACGTCCTGCTGACCCGGCATCAGGGAGGCCCCGATCACAGGGCTGAGGGCGTTGAGCCCCCCTGTGGCCTGGGAGGCCGGATGCTTGGTCCCTCTGCCCTCCACGGTCCCCCCCGTGTCCAGGCACATGGCACCCGTTCCTGTTCCCCGGGACCTCGCACGTCCTGTCCCCACGCCCCGGGCCCCTCGCCTACAGCCCCGGCTTTCATACATACACGTATGAACGCATTTGGTTTGGGGCTACTCCTGGCCGTGCTCAGGGTCTTTCTGGCTCGGCACTCAGGGATCACTCCTGGCAGTGCTTGGGGGCCAGATGTTGTATCAGGTCAAACTGGAGTTAGCATGAGCAAGACGAGTGTGGAACCCCTGTCTGACCTCTCCGGCCTGGCAGTGGGTCGCGTGGAGACCCCTTGCCATGCGGTTTTGCTTCCTCTTGGTTTGGATGTCGCATGTTCCATCTTTATGCTCCGTCTTCCTTGCTTAATCATCGCCTCCGCTGACTTGCTCCTGCCTTCCCCTCTGAGGTCGTGGGGGTCTGATGCCCGAGACCGCTGCCTTTCCCGGTAGCTTTATTTTCTTTTGCGTTTTCCCTGGTTTTCCCCACGTGGAGACGTCACGCAGTCATGGAACACATAGAGCCTCACTGTGCTCACGGGCTGGGTGGACGCCCGCAGCCTTGGCTAGCCAGGGAGCTCTGTGCCAAGTTCCTGGGCCACGGGTGCTTCTTGGGAACCGTCCCTGTGTGCCCGCCCTGCCCCCTCGGAGCCGTGGGGCTGTGGGGTGACTCCTACTGGGCTTCCTGGGATGCGGCACGCGGGTTTCTCGCGTGCCCGAGGAGCCTTCCTTTCTCCGTGACTTCTCACTCATCGCGAACGCTTTAATTTCCATGTCTGTGACACCGTCGGAGCCCCGCGTGGCACAATCCCGGTTCCTCTCCTGGCTCCTGAGACAGCCCTGCTGCACGTCGACCTGCTCTCGTCTCGAGGCTGTGGGTTAGGGACACTCTCTGCTCCTTCTGGACACTCTCAGGAGCCATCCCGAGGCCTCGCGGGGCTGCGTCTGTCTCCGCCCCTGCCTTGGCCCATGCTCCCCCTCACAGGACAAAGCGACCCCGCAGGCCTTCAGGGAACACGGGCACCAGGTCCCCGTCCAGCACGGAACCCGCACGGCCCCTCATGGTGGTCTCTGGGGTGGGGCTTCAGCGGCCGCAACCCAGCACGGTGACCCAGCCCTGTTCCGGGCCCTTCTCCCAAGGCTGTGGCCAGATGGCGACCCAGCCCCTGGGGGAGAAGCGGGCAGCACCCCAGAGGCAGGAGAGGGAGGCGGGGGAGCAGGAGGAGGGGCGCGGGGAGGAGGGGGAGCAGGGTGCGGGGAGGAGGAGAGGAGGGGGAAGGAGGCAGAGCAGGAGTGGGGGGAGAGGGCCCAGGAGGACGCGGGGGCAGTGGGTGCGGGCTGCAGGGGTGCAGCTCGCTGAGCAGGCAGGGGCGCTTTGGGAGCGACGCCCCAAGCAGGGCAGCTACTGGACGGCTTTTGCTTTTCGACAAGAAACCTGGGGACAGAATAATCGGGCCTGGGCTCCGGCAGAGGCTCCCGGTCTGCAGCCTTGGTGCAGCTGGGGGTGGCCGTGCGGGGGTGGCGGCAGGTGTCACCAGGCGCCGGGGGCTCTGCTGAGGGGTCCTGCGGCCGTCTGTGGAGTGCTGAGGGCCGTCCTCTCCCAGGCCAGCAGAGGGCAGGGGGGCCCTGAGGGCAGAAGCCCCTCCATGGCTCACTGGGCGGCTGTCCACCCCCCCCCACCACAGTGTCCACCCCCGGCGGTCTGTCCCCAGGCGCATTCAGGCCTGGCTGGCTCTGGGCGGTGTCTGAGAATCCTGGGGCTCTGCTGGCGGGGGAGGGGGGGCGTTGTCAGGTTGCAGCCGCCCCCCAGCACGAGGAGGGGCTCGTTCAGCCCCAGGCACGGCACTGACGCCCCCTCTCCCTGCACGTGTGTTCTCCGTGTGTCCTGCATGTGTGCTCTGTGTATGCATGTGTGTGCCTTCCATATGGGCATGTGATCATACATGTGCTTTGTGTGTGTACATGTGTCTTTCATGTAAATGCATGTGTGTATCGATGGCTGTATGCATGTGTCCATTCACGTTCCACATGAAGGCGCATTCGCGTGTCCCACAGTGGCTTGGTGTGTACACGCGTATGTGTTGTGTGTGGATGTGTGCACTTGCATGTGGATGCGTGTGCTTGTGTGTGCTGCTGCCTCAGGGCTCCGGGCACTGGACCAAGACAGCAGACAGCAGGTCCTCCCTGAGGGCAGCGGAGGAGTGAAGGGGGTTCAAGCACACGGAAACTGGGACAGCAGCAGCACGCGTGGCAGGAGAGAAGCCCAGCGGGTCGCAGCAGTGCCTGGTGGGTCGTGGTAGTGCCCAGTGGGGTCGCGGCAGTGCAGGCAGACATTGGCAAAGAAGTCACTGTCACAGTCACTGTCCGTTGTTCATCGATTTGCTCGAGCGGGGCCAGTAATGTCTCCGTTGTGAGACTTGTTGCTACTGTGTCTGGCATATCGAATACATCACGGGGGGCTTGCCAGGCTCTGCCGTGCGGGCGAGATACTCTCGGTAGCT
>JAOXYA010180037.1:0-20763 GCA_028565675.1 Sorex palustris | reverse complement strand
GCGCCGCCTGCTGCCCGGTGCCCGCCGGCCCGCGCGCTCCGACGCGCTCCAGCGCCGCGCTGTGGACAGACGGACGCGCTCCGAGCGGAGCCGGCGCCCGAGCCCCTCCGGGACCCCCTGCGCCGCCCCGCGCCGCCCAAACCCTGGGCACCTGGACAGTCCCCCTTCGGCGCCCCCCGGGGTGGGGGGTCCCACGGGCGCCGGCAGGCCCGCGGCGCGCCCCCCCACCCTCGTCCCTGGCGGCTTCTCCAGGTCTGGGGGACGGGTACGGGGCACCCAGCGGGTGCAGCAGCTCCCCTGGAACTTGGGGCACATAACCTGACTCCTCGAAAACCCGCGACACCCCGGGGCTGGCCCTGCCCTCGCCCCTGCCCCAGCCCCGGCTCCCCGCTCGGCCCAGGGGCTGTACTGCTGCAATGTTTTTCTTCTCTTTTGCGTTCCGGGCCACTGGGCGTGCTCAGGGCGCACTGCTGGGTCTGTCCCCAGCAACCACTCCTGGCCGTGCTCGGCCGGTATGTGGTGCCAGGGGTCACACTCTGGCCAGCCGGGTGCAAGGCCAGCGCCATCCACTGTGCTCTCTCTCGCTGCGGCCCCAATTCCATGTTTTAATGAAGACTTGCTGGCACACAGGGGCTTCTCTCGGCTCTGTCCTTGCCTGTGACAAGCGCGTGCTCCTGGCGGGCGTTGGAAGGCTCCTTTCCCTCACAGCCTCCTCCAAACGCGCACTGCACGGCCTGCCCCGCGCCCGGAGCTCCCGCCCCGCCAGACCACGACAGAGGTGACAATTAGAGCGCAGACACGCAACTTCCAAAGGCATCGCGCTTAGCTAACGAGCTGGCTCCAGCCCACCCCCGCCCAGCTGCGCTTTGATGGCAGGAAGCGCCCGGCGGCCTGTGCCAAGGCGGGGAGCGGGGCCCTGCTGCTCACAGCACCCCAACCTGACCTTTGCCAGCTCCGCCGCCGGGGTCTGCTTATGCAATGGGCGGCTTATGCAACCCAAGTTGGCCCGGGCCGCACGAAGCGTGCAAGTCCCAGCTCAAACGCAGAACGCGCATACACACATGAATACACGCATGACGTGCACACGCCCCTCCAAGCCGGACGTGCTGGCCCCAGCGCCAAGCGCCCCAAGTCTGTTCCGCCGACTTTAGACAAAACAGCTACAGAGAAAGGCTTTTATGCTGTGTGAAACACTTGGCGGATGTCGTGGTGCTGTGCTTGCCGGCTGAGGGGCGCCGTGACCTGCCTCCTTAGACCGTGTTCCCACGCGAGCTGCTGGGGTCCCCGCCAAGGCCCACCCACACTAGAAAGCATGAGAGAAACGGCGTGGTAAGCGATTTCTATGTCGAATTAGTAAGTGAAAACGCTTCCTGGCTCCATTGGGGGAGAAACCGAGGCACACTTTTGTGCAGAGACGATCAAAACCTGAAGATTAAACGGGGAGGAAGGTGGATGGGGGAGGAGGAGCAAGCCCCGAGGGAGGAGGGAAAGGGGGTTGGGCGCCCTTGGAGGGTTGGGAGGGGACACGTAGCAAGGGTATCCGCCAGGAGTCCACTGGACTCTGCAAACACACCCGGATTCCTCTTCAACACAGTTCCTCTTCAAAAGTTCCAGAAGTCCCTGCACAGCGTGTCGGGACCCCGAAGCCCCCGCAGCAAAAGGGCAAAGTGGTTAATATTTCAGGAGAGTGAGGTAATGGCCTTGCAGGGAACCGCCAGTGCAGGCGTTTGATGTTCATGGCCTGGAATCCATTCACTTATTGCCTTCTATAACTTTTCCAGAACCCCATTCCCCAAGTAGGGAAAAAGGAAAAGAGAAAAGAAGCGACTGTTTCTGTTACATGATGCTGACATGCTAATGTGGGTGACCTAAGGGCCTGTCCAGGCCTCTCCCCGTGCCTCTGTGGGTCCTGAATCCCCTGCTGAATAATGTCCCCCCCCACACCTCGTGGGGAGGGACCAGAAACGCTCCTATGAAAACATCTCGTGCATCATCGTCGCAGACCCAGGTTTTAAGCCCTCATCACGACTTAAAACCGCGTCCACCATACCCAATCTTCCATTTTCCATCTTGTTTGCTAGAAGTAATCCTCATCTCTTTAGGAAACGATTCATTCATTCGCTATTCACCTATTTCCTATTTATTTGTTTCTTATCTATTTACCAAAGGTGTGAGTGTATGCTTCTTTTTCTTGCGATCCATTTTTGAGACCAATATGCCAGGTCATCGGAGTTCGGCAACGTCTGCAGAAACGCAGGGACAGTCATTTTTCAGTGACAGTGAAAGGCACCATGGGACCCGCATGCAAGCTAAGCATGCAGGAAGCCCCAAAGTCTATTGAGTTCAGCAGCCTAAGCACGATTTTTATTAGCAGAGGGAGCTCCTTACGTCTGGAAGAGAAGTCGGTGCTGCAGTTCACTGCCCCTGTCCCCGGAGGAGAGAGCAGAGGGCAGAGCTGGCTTAAGGGTTTTATTCCTCTCCGGAGCTAGGAGAGGGCGGACTCTCAGCCTGCACCTCCACCCCCCACCCCCGCGTGTTCGTGCAAACGAGGAGGGAAAAACGTACATCTGGCCCAGCATGACACGAGCAACACCAAGACGCCTCCGAGGGCGTGTGGCTCTGTCAAACGGGAGAGAGCCTGACATCTCGGGCAGGGCCGGCAGACAAACAGGATCTGCTAGTGCCGGCTTCTAAGGATCATCAGGTGACGAAAGTGTGACGAGTTCATTTTGAGCTTTCTAAATTTCTATTTAAATATGAATCCGCTGTAGCAAAACCAACCCTCATCTCCGTACAAACTGTGCAGAGAGAGGAGGGGTCGGGAAGGAAGGTGGGAAAGGGCCTCTCGGGGCAAGAGGGAGATTTGGGGGTGGGAGTACCCACGGAGGGGGGGGTGAAGCTACCCCCTCCTGAATTCCCACAATGTGCGAGGCCCTGCTTCCCAAAGTTGGGGGGCTGGAGAGATCCCGCGGTGCAGGAACCCTGAGTGCGATCGGGGACCTTCGTTTGCTTAAAGAAGGAGAGTTCCTCGGGGGGCCACTGAGTCATTTCTCTCTTGAAAGAGGAGATCACAGAAAGTATCGCAGCCTTGCTCGAAGCCAGGAAAACATAAGCGAAAGAAAACCACGTCAATACACAGTTCCATGTATTTTTGTTTCTGTCTTTGGTCCCTTCCCTGCACGTGGCAGTGCTCAGGGCCCACACTTGGCCGTGCTGGGGACTGAACCGGAACCGGCAATGTGCAAGGCAGAAGCCTCAACCCATCACAGCTCTGCAGCCTCACAGAATGTTGCAGACGGGGGGAACCTTCACCCCACACACAGGCTGGGTGTCAGTCATGGGAGATCATCCAACCTCCCGTATCACTGATGAAAACAAGGAACCAACGCCTCGTAGCAGCCTCTAACACAACACAAGCGGGTCGCGACCCCGAGAGCTCTGTCCTTCACCCCGAAGCCTGCCTTCCCCCAGGGACCCTGCCCTGGGCCCCCCTGCCTGCCGACTACTACCAGGCGAAGACCTAAGACCCCCACGGGGTGACACGCCTCTTCCCCGCCAGCCCCTTCCTTCTCGCTCTGCCGCCACTTCCCTCCACCACTTCCTGTTCCTCCTCCTCCTGCACCCTCTCTCCTTCCGCGCTTTATAAACACCAGTTCACGTCGCGTGATGTCCCGGGACGGGCATCTCACCTGCCTGCCTCCCTGTTTCCTGGCTTCTTACTTCCACTCTGCAGAAGCCCGTGTTCCTTCTTGAACACGTTTCCCTCTCGCCCCTCTCTTCTCATGCTACGCAAGCTCCCCCCCACACCCCTGACCCCCAAGAAACAGCCTTGCTCGCACACCCAGGCACCGTCATGAGAGCATCGCCGGAGACGCCGGATGCCACCCCTGCCAGGAGACGCCACTTGCTTGCTCATGGCCTGCAGCCTGGACCCCGCTCTGGGCCGACCCCAGCGGGAGGGAGGGTGCTTCCTGTCGCCTTCCGTGCTGTGCATCCTCTTCCTCTCTGCGCTGAGTGACTTGGTCCAGTGCTCTGCCTCCCGCACGGAGCCCCGCCCGCTGTCTTCTCCAACTTTCTGATCATACACAGCGCTGGAGGTTTTCCAGGCTCTGCAGGAGACCGAGGTGGCTGGGGCTGGCGCTGTTTCCAGGTGTCCCTGGGGACCCTTCGAACATAACCAGGTCGTAATCTGAAATTTCTCCATTCACGTACCAGATGTTTCGCTGAGAGGCGCGATGTCTCTCCAGCTCCCCAGACCCCTCGCCCTTCTCAAAGCACACACTGCCGCTTGCCCAGGGCCAGTGAACTATGCCGAACCCACCTCCCGTCGGGGGGCTCACGAGCCCCTCCAATTCAGCAGGCCACTTTCTGCACAGCAGCGTCGGCGCGTCTCACCATCATGCTGCCCCCTGCAGGCCAGGAGGGAAACGGCCTCTGAGCAGACGGTAGAGTCAAAGGCCCAGGGGTGCCTCTGGGTGTGCTCCCGGCTACCTGCTAGGGGGCTGAGTGTGAATAAAGCCTCCCCGAGGAGCACTGGCAGTTGTTTCTATCGTCTTGGGAAGAACCGAACACGCGTAGGTCCAGGGCGGGTCTCGGGGCCGTGAGCGGCGGCTGCTTGCTGGGCCGGCAGGAAGAAAGACGCAGCCTCTCTGGGACAGGCCCATGCCCAGGAGGAGGACCAGAGCCGGGTGCCCGCTGAGAGGTGCCGGGAGAACACACCTTCCCCCAGCCCCGCTGGACAGCGGCCGGCCGAGCCTGTCCAGAGCAGCCCGGGCTGACCTCAGCTGGGCGACGTGTGCAGATGCCAGGATTCCGCTCTCCTTAGCGACTGCATTCAGGCTGAGCCGAGAAAGGGACGCTGGTGCTGACTCAGCAGCAGCCAGGGCAGCCCCGTCTCTGAGCCTCGCCTGGCCCGGGCTACCCCGCCTTGCTCCCGAGACGGGTCCCAGAGACCCAGCTTAGAGCCAGCCCTGGCTCCTGCGAGCTGGGTGGGTGTGGGCTGCCTGCATCTCTGCCCAGGCGAAGCTCACAGTGGCGGCAGCAATGGCCGTGGCAGGGGCTGCCCGGAACAGAAGCCCATGGCCTGCCCAAGTGCCCACTCTCCGGTGGCCTGGGGCGATTGTGCCATGTGACTTTGGGGCCCTGGCACCCCTGGAGAGACGAGAGCGCCCACCTTGGGAGAGGGAAGTCGACTGTCTGAGGGTTCCCATCAACACACAATCACACACCCGCGGAGTTACACAATCACACAGTCCCACTCAGAGTCACGTGGTCAGGCAATCACACAACCAGGCAAACACACAACCACACAATCACACAACCGTGCATCTGCACAATTATGCAACACACAATCATGAACTTGCACAATGCCACAAGAAGCCCATGGTCACGCAATCACACAGCTTTAGGCAACCCGGTCTGGAAACCACTTTGGGTGTGTCGGCTGCTGTGCACTGCTGGTATGTTCTCATGGTCCCAGGCCTCAGGGGTGGATGGGGCGGGGGAGTACCCACACTGTCCCCATGTGACCACGGGTGGCCCTGGGCTGTGCTCTGGGGCAGAAAGACGAGGTGAAACCAACGCGGCCTCCCCCCTACCCGCCATGGCAGGTGCCTAATGCTGTCTGGCCCAACACGCCCACCCCGAGCCGACTCACAAAGCCTCCCTGTAAGTGGGCCACGTCAGAGCAAGCCCGGGCCCACGAGGGCATCGTCAGAGCCCAGCCAATCTCAGCAGGTCAGGGGTCACCAGGGGACCCTCGGGCACCCTGTTACGGGGTGTGAACCCCCGTCACTTCTTTCTCACTAAGGGGCGGCTGTCAGAGTGTCCCAAGGTCAGCAGCATGAACACCGCCTGGGAATCGGTTAGAATCAAGTCCGCAGGGGGGCCGGAGCGATGGCACAGGGGCAGGGCGCCTGCCTGGCACATGGCTGGCTTCGTTCGGTCCCCAGTGTGGCGTGTGGCCCCCTGAGCACTGCCAGCCCCAGCACCCATCAGAACCCGGGCCTGGTCTCAAAGCCTGGGAGCCTGAAACCCGGGAGGCCCCAGGTCCCACGCCGTGGTGAGGGGCGGGTCACTCACATGCACTCGCCCGGGCGGGAACGCACTGACGTGGCCCCCCCAGAACCGGCCACGACGCCTGGCGGGGCATCTCCTCAGGAGTGGCTTCCCCGGGTGAAGGAGCTGAGGGTTCTCTGGAGATGGCGGGCTTCCCAAACCATCTGTGCTTTCCCGAACACACTTTTCCCATCCATGAGACGCGGAAGGCTCGTCTCAGGAGATGGTAAAGGCTGATGCCAAGCAGTCACCAGCGAGCGGCCCCCAGAGCGGAGGCTCGGCCCCAGGGTGGGGCTCACCTCAGCCTTGGAGTCACCCCGCTGCCCGACTTTACGACTTTACGGAAGGGGGAGGGTGAGGGGCGCCCGACAGGGAGGGTTCGCGAGGGGTGAGAGACGCGAGGGAAGCGCCTTCCTCTCAGAAGCTGGCTTCATTCAAAACCCCTCAGTGTGTCGAGTTTCAGCTCACTGCTGCTTTCATGTAAGAAGAAATCATTTAAAAATACCCACTTTGCTGTGAATTAAAAATCAGTGAAGTGAATGAACACATCCACGTTGGAACTGACATCCCTGAGCTGCGCGTTCCTGGGCTTGCTCCCGAGGCTGACAGACACCTTCAGTAAAACCCATTTCCGTTTTCTGCCATCTGGTCAGTCCCCCGGGTGCCCACGGGCACGGGATGCAGTTTAAAGGGGGGGGCGGGAGGCATTTTGGGGGCGCCAACATTTCCCTTGAACTTAACCCAGTTCTTGCGGCAGTGGCCACATGTTCAATGTCCACTTGTGCCCGGCCTGTCCACCTGCCCCACGTCTGTCCAGAGCCCAGAGCCCAGCCGAGCCCTCACCTCCGGGCGTCTCCGAGAGGCGGGTGTGCAGGCAGACTGGCCTCCTTAATGAAATCAGGCCAGGAGGCCTGGGGCCCGCCAGCCGCTCGCTGCTTCCTTCCGGGCGTGATTTGATTCCACGCTGCCCACCCTCTCCTGAAGCGTTTCCTTCCGGGGGGGCGGGGGGGAGCGAGGGGGGAGTCGGTTTGTCTCTCCTGCTAATTGCTTTCCGCATCACTGTGATTTGCGGGTCCAGAAAGTCGCTCCCCTGACAATGATTTATATTTATATTTTTACTCGACAGGTAAGCGGGGATGGCCTGTTGGCGAAGTAAACCCATTAGTCACAGACGCCTGCAATTTGCACCATTCCCACCTCACTCGCAGGGAAACCCCGATTGACCCCGGTCTGCTGGGAAGGAGGGGCCGGGCCGGCCTCGCTCTGGGTCCCTGCAGCCCCCGTTACCCCACCCTGCTCGCAGCCGCAGCTTAACCGGCTTCACACCCCAACAACCCCCAAATGGCATCGTTCCCCCAGAAGCATCTCCCCTCCTGAGGGGAGCTGGACAAACGAATGCTCCGGAAGGAGGGAGGCCCCTGGCCCAAGTCGGGCTGTCTCCCGCTCGTAGCCCTCGGGCTCTGCTCACACACACACACACACACACACACACACACACACACACACCAGGGACCACTCAAGGGAGGTGCCAACGGCTGAGCAGGGGGAAACGAGTCCTGAGTCCCAGGTGGGGATACTCAGATCCCTTCCCTGATGACGTCACTGACACGAGGCGGAGGGTGAGGATGCGAGTGACACAGTGATGAGATCAGGGTACGCCCCGTGGGGTGGAACCCAGACTCGTGTGAAGGGTCCAGAGACGCATGTGGGCCCCAGGGCCCCGGAGCCTCACGGGGCCACGAGCAGGCACGGCGGGACCCCCCTCAGCCCGGGCTGGCAGCTGGCAGGTGGCTGTCGCCTTGCTGTGTCCAGAGTGGTCAAGGCTCAGCACCCGCGGCTCTGGGGAATTGCCTGGTTGGGTTTGTCCCTGCTGGGAGGGACAGTCACCTGGCTGGCGGCTTCCTAGGAAGCCACAGCTGCCCTGACCCTGATCCCAGGTCCCCGGGGGCAGGAAGAGAGGCTTGTGTGGCCGGGCGTCCTCAACTCTCCCCGGGGCCGTGGTGGGAGGAAATTACGTTCACAGCCACCAAGACGGAAGCAACCCCCGGAAGCCTTGGGGGGGGGGCAGACCCCACCCCGCCCAGCTCTGAGGCTCCCCACCCCCATAGGCCTCGCCTTGGGGCACTCGGGGCAGGGAGCACACCCCAGGGAGGTCTCTCTTCTTCCTGGACATGCTGAGTGCGGGTGGTCAGCTTCGAGCTGCAGGCGGGGTCAGGCCCTGGTGGTCAGCTGGTGGTCAGCCTCTCATGCAGTTGGGCTGAGCCCCCTGGTGGTCAGCCCCAAGCAGCAGGCGGGGTCAGGCCCTGGTGGTCAGCCCCGCTGAGGCTCCGACGCTCTGGGCTCGGTGCTCAGAAGGAGGTGGGTGCACGTGCCTTTTCCTGTGGAACTCTCTGGAACGGTCTCAGCTGCCGCAGAATAGGAATTCCCAGCGTCCTTTCAGAATTCCCGCCCGCTCCCCGAAATGTGCTCAGGCCTCAGGAGAGGGTGCTCCAGGGCTGGTGCGGGTGCAAGAAGTCGCCAGCAGGGGGCATCGGGGACGCCCCCGGGGGCTTCTCTCCCGCCTCCCTGCTGCTGTTCCTTGGCCCGAGGGGGAGGGTGGCCTTGCCCTGGACAGGGCAGAGCAACCCCTCTGCTCTCGCAGGCCCTGAGCGGGGGAGCAGGGCCACAGGCTGTGTGTGCAGAGCGCTGGGCTGTGCAGCAGGGAAGTGTGCACACGTGTGCGCGCATGTGAGTGTGTGCTTGTGTATGTGTGTGCGTGAGTGTGCGTGCATGAGAGTGTATGCATGGACGTGCATGCATGTGTGTGCGCATGTCTGACTGCATATGTTTGTGTGTGTGACTGTGTATGTGTGTATACATGAGAGTGTGTGCGTGCATGTGTGTGCATGTACATGTGTATAACTATGTGTGTGTACATGAGTGTGTGCACACGAAAGTATGTATGTATGTGTGTGCATGTGTGTATGTGTGTGACTATGTATGTATGTATGCTTGTGGGAGTTTGTGGGAGTGTGTGTATGTGTGACTATGTGTGTGCTTGTGTGTGAGTGTGTGTGTGTGTGTGAGTGTGAGTGAACGTGTGTGTGACTGCCTGGAACACGTCTCTGGTCCAGGACTCTGCAGGGGGGTCTGCACGCAGGGGTCCTGGGCCCCAGCCCGGACCCACACACAGACCACAGCAAGCCCTGAGCACCGCTGGCTGTGGGACCAACCACGCCCAGGGCCCGAGGAGACTGAAGTGCCTCAGGCACAAGGAGTCGCCCTGGGGTGCTGGCATGAGAGCAGCAGGTTGGTGGCCCTGTGCCCGTGTGACTGGGACCGGGCAGGTGGCTGTGAGGGGCAGGGAAGGGCCCACCCAGACACCTGAGGCTCAGCCTTAGCGCTCACTCTCACGGCCGAGGTGCATTGGGAGCTTGGGAGCCGCTGTGCGCGGGTGGGGGAGTCCGGACTCCTCACGGGGGCACCTGGTGGTGTGTGGGGCCCTCCGAGCTGTCCCCCAGCCCGATGCCCTGACCCCCGGCTGGGCCTCTAGGGCCCGACTGTGGTCGTGAATCTGACCGTCCGTCCACCAGGCCTGCCGGTCTCGTCTGTGAAGGCGAGAGCCCGTGGCGTCCCCGACGATCCCACGCAGAACTCGGAGCGGGAGAAGCAGGGGAACCGGCTCCTGCCGTGACTCCACGGCTCCAGGGCCTGCTCTGCCCTGTGTGCTGTTGGCCCTCCACCCTCTGCCTCCGTTGGGGGGAAACAACAGGAGGAAACGGAGGATCCCGTCCCCGTGGCCGCTGACCGGCCCTCAGTGCCCTGCCCTCCCCATGCGGCCCTGTCCTCCAGGCCTGCCCCGGCTGTCCACGAAGAGCTGGACTCTGCCCCCTGAGGGTCCTTGGGACTGCAACCAACAACAAACAGGAACCAGCAACGCCAGCAGCCGGATGAGGTGCCTCCCAGCAAGCCTGCGGGAATGAGGGGAGCCGTTTGGGCCGCCACCGCCACCAGGGGGAGCTCCGGGATTCAGAGACGCAACCTGGACCAGGGCGGCTGTCCCCGCCCGCCAGGGACACCCCCGCATCCGGCCCACCACAGCGGAACCGGGACGCTTCAGAGGCCTCCCAGGACAAGGAAGCTGCTGCTCTCGGGAGCTCCCAGCAGCGCAGGACCACCGAGCCGGGAAGGCAAGCGCGAGTTTGGTCCCTGACTTGTGGAATGTTCCAGAAAGGGCAGCAGGGAGGGGCCAAGAACAGGCTCGGTTTCCATTGTCGGACTCGGAGCCGTGGTGTCCAGCATCGGATACAGCCCAAAAGTCAGGAAGGTTGGGCCTCCGTGCACCCTCCTGGGGAGACCGGCCTGGGCACAGCAGGGAAGGGGCCACGTGTGTGGCCATGACAGTGCCTGGGCCCAGTCCCAGCCCGCGCCAGCCTCCCTCTCTCCCCCGCGCTTGAGGAAGGAAGCCAGCCCAGAGAACGGCGGGAAAGAGCAGATCAGGGGCCACGGCACGCACGTGTCGGCCCTCAGACCCCTTGTCCCCATGTGTGTCGGCCTCAGAGTCCACCACCATGTCCCAGACCCACTGGCCGTGTCCCCAGGGGTCCCCACTCGGAGCAGCTCCAGGGACCCACTCTGCTTCCTGCCCTTGTGGTTCAGAGGTGGTGCCTGGTGCGGTTCCCAGAGGGGCCCACGAGGCTCACCGGGGTGCCCCACACCCAGCAACGTGTCCCGGCGACACGGAGGCATTACCGCCTTGCCCATCTCTCAGGATGGGGAGGTAAAGTCAAAGGCCTGGGTGCGTCTGTCAGCAGCTGAGGGGCTGGAAGAGCCACCGGGACCCCTCAGGGAGAGGCAGAGCCTCGAGTTGGGGCCTCAGCCTGTTGTTTCCGGACGCTCCGGGCACCAGCACCCACCCAGGCGGGTTTCACAGGCTTCCATGGGGAGGGCTGGACTTCGGTGTGGCCACGGAGTCATTATCTCTGACCTGCTTCTAGTGTGTCCTAGCAAGGCTGGTGGCACTTGGAACTGCCTGGCGTGGGTGTGGCTGGGCCCAGGCGGGGTGGGGTGGGGTCCTTCAGCCCACGCAGCACTAATGCCCCAGACACGAGAGCTGGGGGAGATTCCCCACAAGGAAAACAATCCGTCACACATGTCGTGGAGTCAAAGGCTTAAGTGAGTTACTCACCCATTCGTTCACCCACCCAGTCACAGGGAAGGACCACACGTGGCTTTAGCGTTGGCACCCACGGCTCTTTAGAAATTATAAATATTGGCCAAGAGGCTCGTCTGGGTGCACCGGGAGTGCCCTCTCTTGATTTCGGACCATCTGCCCAGGACAGGGAGCAGAGGCCTTGGTGTGGGCAGACGGAGACCCTCCCCAGGGCCCCGCCCCCAGTGGCCTGCTCCCAGGCTGTCTCGGTGTGGCTGACGTGATGCTCGGCAGCCCCAGGAGAGCCACGTGCTGTGCCTAAGGTGACCTTGGCAGGCCAGGCGGGAGCCACGGCCGCTCTGATGCCTCAGTACCCCAGAACCTGCCGCCCGGCTCCCTGCTGAGGTGATGACATGTCCCTTCTCTGCAGAGTGCCTGCGGCTCTCAGGCGGTCCCCGCTCTGGGCTCTGCAGAGGAGCAGGTGCACATGGGCAGCACGGGACTCCATACATGCCTGCCTGTCGCCACACATGGCCCCTTCCACGGACACGCGGGCCGAGAGAGCATCTGGCCCCTTCCACGGACATGCGGGCTGAGAGTGTCCGGCCCCTTCCACGGACACGCGGGACTGAGAAGACACGGCCCTTTTTACGGACATGTGGACCGAGAGAGTGCACAGCACTATTGGTGTTGCAGTGGCTCCGTGGGCTGCCCGGATGGCAGCCGTCGTTGCTCCGTTATGCGTGCGCACCCCTGCCACACCCAGAGCATCAGTCGTGGCGCCCTGGCCTGGCCCCTTTCACTGTGTGGCTTGGTCCAGGGTCGTGGCTACTGGGGAGCTTGTTCTTTGGAAGTGCTGAGGGCAGCCAAGGTCTCCCCGTCAGGAGCGTTTCCACTTGTTCCCATCCCAGGGCACCCAGATGAGCCTCTTGGCCAATAAATACACGCTACCAAAGACATGAAAAAGGGGCAAATGGACCCAAATGATCAATGGGGATAATTTTTGTGGCTCCCGTGAATGCGTCGAGATCCCAACCCTTTCAGTCTGTATCTCTGCTATAATTTCTAGCTTCTTGATGCTTTTATGTCCTCCGGATGGCCTTCCGAGGTGTGTTTAAGTTGACGAATGCCCCTCCGGATCAAAGCATCACGCTATGATATCAGGACACACAGTTAGAATTTGTGTATCAGATGCCGGAGGTCTAAATCTTCCAGCGTTCCCCTCTTATCACGAGTCATTCCCGAGAAGGAGCAAAAGACGAGGGCCGCCGTGCTCGATGTAACGCGGGCGGGAAGGGGGAAGGTAAATCCCTAGTTTAAGGGGAAATCGTGTTAGTGCTTCATTATCTGTGATGAATGAAATGATCCACATCATTTAACACTGGAAGGGAAAGTAATTATTGTTTTAGTGCATCGCTGGTATGTATGAAAAGCGACTGAGCCTGGAGTGTAACTTCCTCACTTGTTTTTGAGTCTCCAAGTGACATCAATGGCTTGACCACACCGTGATTCCTTCATGAAGCCTTTTAACGCCCACTCAGAGAGGGCTTCAAAGGACACCTTCAGTCACTGACGCCTCAAGGGTGGCTGGCGAGCAACTTCTCCACAAAGGAAAGATATTTAACCTCGATGAGTGTCTTTGGGGAAACTTCATGGTCGACAAGCTGTGGGGCACCAAGTATTCTCGGTCCAGGTGCTGGGAGCTGGGCAGGATCGAGCTCAGGCCCGTAGTGGGTCAAAGCCAAAGCTGCCGCCCCCGGGTTCCCTCACTCGGGGCCGTGAACCCAACCGGGGACCAGCAAGTCCACACGAAGGGACTCACCGACGCTCCCAGGATTCTTTGGTTTAGACTTGAAGGAACCAGGGACCTTTCCGTGGGAGGCGAACGTGATAACCACTTCACTAGGGAGACTGGCAAGTGTTTCCGGGCGGAAATACTTGGGCTTTGGGCTGGAGCGATAGCATAGTGGGTAGGGCGTTTGTCTTGCAAGCGGCCGACCTGGCCAACCCAGGTTCGATTCCTCCGCCCCTCTCGGAGAGCCCGGCAAGCTACCGAGAGTATCTCGCCCGCACGGCAGAGCCTGGCAAGCTCCCTGTGATGTACTGGATATGCCAAACACAGTAACAACAAGTCTCACGATGGAGACATTACTGGGCCCGCTCCAGCAAATCGATGAACAATGGGAGGACAGTGACAGTGACAGACTTTAAGGAATAGGAGCCACCTTTAAGGCAACTCAAAGGGGGTCGGAAAATAGAAACCAAAATCAAAGCAGAGCAGCAACAGTGCTGGGGTGCCAAGACCGGCAAAGAGAGACCCGGGCCAGGCCGGCACTTGGGAGCGTCAGTCCGTTGTGCTCGGCTGGCTTCAGGGTTCCAGGCCATTTGAAGATGGAACAACAAGCCCCGGCGATTGGTACTTCTTCCTGGCAGAGGCACAGGGAGCAGGACGTGCCAAGCTCCCAGGCAGGGAGAGCTTCCTTTAAGTCAAGGTAGAACAATGGAAAATTCCTCCATCGCAAGATCACATGCCACAGACACACAAGGATACTCACTCATACACAGACACACACACTTGCAGAGACACACACAGAAACACTCACACAGATACACACAGGCATACACTCCCACACAGAGAGGCAAACACACACACACAAAGACACACAGACACACTCTGCAGACATGCACCCACACAGACACACATTCACATGGACACACATACATACACACATTCACATAGACTTGCGTTCACATGGACACATGATACTCACATACAGGCACACAGTCACACACATACACAGACACACATTCACATACACATACTGCACACACACACAGAGTGAGGGAGGAGGGGAAGGATGGATGCCCACACATCAGCGCTTGAGACCACAGCCCACAGAGAGCAGGTGGGACGCCGTCTGCAGTGGGCGGGGGTCTGAGGATTGGTGAAGGTCCAGAATATGCAAGGCAGGACTCCGACCTCACACAAGTCCCCTGCTGTCCCTGAATTCAGCTGCCTCAGCCGTGAAGGCAGGGGGCAGAACAAGCCCCTCGCGAGGGTCCTTTATCCGGGGTCTTTACAGAACGTGCCATTGCAACCTAACGCCCTTCTTGCTCTGAACACATCCAAGCAGCCCGTCTCTGCCTCTAGATGAGAAGCGCAGACCACAGATGACCGGGCAGGACAACACGCAGCCAGGGGCGAGGCTGGGTGCCGAGCTGGCCCCGTGCCTGGCCAGTCATGGTTGGATACGACTATAAACACCGCTATGAGAATTGTCGCGCTCACATCATTTACGCCAACCCTCTCACGAAGCTGCCTACCCCCGTCACAGACTTTGTGTTTTTGTGACCTGTGCTGTTTGGTTTCGATAAGTGACCAACTCATCAGTCGCAGTCAAATTGCAAAGGGTCTGGAAAGCATCTCATCCAGAACGAATCGAAGGGGCCCCATTCGTCACACTGCTTGTTCGTGCTCTGCACGGGGACAGACACCAGCCCAACGAGACGTCACCCAGGGAGGCAGGGGGCGTCAAGGTCCTGTTGGCTCACCGAACAGTCACCACCACACACAGACTCTGCTCTGGAAAGTCAACCAACCACGGGCCACAGGCAACTGCTGTTTCAAATGATGGAATCATTCAAGGTGACAAATACTTCACGTGCCAAAGACACAGGAGGGTGAAGTGGCTTCTGGCCCAAGGCCACCTCCTCAGGGGAGAGATTTATAGAGTCGCAGCCAGGCCGAGACCCTCCAGTAAACCCAGAGGCTTATTCCTCAGCCGGGTGGCTGTGAAGAGAGAATGTTCTGGAGCCTGTCCTAGCAGACGGAGTCCAGGGGAGCTGGCGTGGGCCCTGAGAGGGTGATCAGGAAAGGCGCCCAGAATATGGAGGTGCTCCACAGAATCCCACTCCAGGGCACAGGGAGCCACGGGAAGGATGGTGGAGAGTGGCCAAAGGCGGCGGGAATTGTTCTTCCAGAACCCACAGGGCATAAAGCTGACCCTGGGCGCTGGGGTTTCAGTGGTGCGGGGGCATCTCTACAGGGATTTTTCTAGACACCCACAATGAAGACTTTATGGTATCAACCAAACACAGCGTGGCACTGACAACGTGTTTTCTTCTCCTTGCATATAATTTTTGCTTCCCTGACTCACCGCACCCTAGAATATGTGTCACATACAAAACGCATCAATCGACTTGTGGCCAACAGCTCCCTATCAGCAACTAAGTTTGGAGGGAATCTAAGCTTCACCCTTTGGGGGGAGTTTTGACCGTGCAGGAAGGGGTGGGGAGTAGGGGGTTGGTGCCCCGAACCCCTCACGTTGTCACTCAGGGCTCAGCTCTCGGTTTTCAAGTCTGCACAACAAGAAAACAAGTACGTGTGCATTGACATCAAAAGGAACTTCACGCAGCCGGAACCCATGCCTGGATCCTAGGGCCAGGACCAGGGTTCAGATGGGCTCTGCGGGGTCTGGGTAAGTTCCTTCCTAGGTGGGCGCTCTGTGGAAGTCGTCAGACACGTAGCAATGCCACAGGTCAGCCTGGAAAGGCCTCAGAAACAGGAGTGTTTGTGGCCAAAAGAGGCCTTGGTCTCTGAGAGGTTCGTAATGATACTGTCAGAGAGGCAGGGGTGCCCTCAGGGAGGGAGGAGTGAGCCCAGGAAGAGAGGGCCGGACACACCTCCGCCCAGAGCAATCAGGCACCATGGTCTCTACAGACATGAGAAGAGAACCCTCAGCCCTCAAGAATGAAGGTTCCCTTGGAGAATCGGTGAGGCTGAGGCATCTTTTATTTAAATAGGTTGTTGAAAATGCAACTGACCACAAAGAAAACGATTTCCTGGAAGGCACAGTGATGGCGCTACAGAACAGGAGATGTAGCTCTGGCCACTGGCCCACTGGGCCCCTTGGTGACGGGGCAGGTGACGGGGGTCAGCGTCGGTGGTGGCATTCTGGCACATTCTGGCATGTGGTGGGTTCCACTCGGGTCAGAGGTGACTGCAGGGCTGCCCCTGCTAGGGGATTGCTCAATCTGCTCTTTTCTCTGGCAATTATGAGAACAGTTTTCATGTCTCAAAGGAAGACAGTTTGGCCACTGCAGCTCTCTGAAGGTGCTTCTGAAGGAATGCACACACACAAGTTTGTAAGCCGTGTGTGAATGTACAAGCATGAGTGCGCATCTCTGTGTCTGAGTGTATGTGCATGGGTGTGTGTGCATAGGTGGCGTGTACATGGGTTAGTGTGTGTGCATGGGGGTGTGTGCATGGGTGAGTGTGTACATAGGTGGGTGTGTGCATGGGTGAGTGTGTGCATGGGTGTCTGTGTGCATGGGTGTGTGTACATGGGTAGGTGTGTGCATGGGTGTATGCATGGGTGTGTGTGCATGGGTATCTGTGTGCATGGGTGTGTGTGCATGGGTAGGTGTGTGCATGGGTGAGTGTGTGCATGGGTGTGTGTGCGTGGGTGAGTGTGTACATGGGTAGGTGTGTACATGGGTGTGTGCATGTGTGTGTGTGCGTAGGTGAGTGTGTACATGGGTAGGTGTGTGCATGGTGTGTGCATGGGTGAGTGTGTGTGCAAGGGGGTGTGTGCATGAGTGAGTGTGTGCATGTGTGCCTGTATATACCTGCGTGAGTGAACATTCCTGAGTATGTGTATCAACGCCTATTCGTGCATGAGTATGTGTGCATGGGTGAGTGTACGCATGAGTGTGTGCATGTGTGAGTGTGTGCATGGGTGAGTGGATGCATGAGTGAGTATGTGCATGGGTGAGTGCATGAGTGACTGTGTGCATGAGTGATTGTATATTCATGAATACGTGAGTGTGCATGTGTGACTGCAGAGACCTGAGTGAGTGAACATGCCTGAGTGTGCATGAGGGTGTGTGTGTGCACAGGTGAGTGTATGTGTGAATAGATGTGTATGGATGAGTATCTGTGAGCATATACACATGGGTGTGTGCATGCAGCGTGTGTGTGTGTGTGTGTGTGTGTGTGTATGTGCGCAGCCTGGGAAAGGCTGTGGTCAGCAGCTGCAGACACTGGCCAGTGTGACCAGGCACTCTTCCCTGCATCCTCCCTCCTCAGGAGAGTTGGCGGAAGGGAAGAACAAGTGAGTCCATGCTGGAGGCAGGGAGTCTGGGAGCAGGGAGTCTGGGCAGGGGTGCAGCAGGCAGCTGGAGTGTTGGTGGAGAACTGCATGTGAACTGCATGTGAACTGCATGTGAACTGCAAGGTGGGTGCAGGGAGAAGAGAGACACATATGTGTGTGTGTGAATGTTGCTGCTGTGTGTGTGAGCACGTGCATGTGTGTGTGCCCATGGGCCCCTCAGGCTTGGGGACAAAGGCGCCTGCTGAGCTGAGAGGTCTGGGCGGGAGACTGCGGAGTGACTGGGCGCTGTCCCCGCGGAGGAAGCCGCCATTAAACATGAACTTAAGAAGCTCTCGGGTCCCCAACTGCCAGGTGGGGTCACGGGAGAGCCCTTCTCACTCTGAGCAGGTCGTGCAGGGGCGTAGGCGGGAAGGCTGGTTCCCCCCGAAGAAAGGCCCTTCCCCGGCTTCAGAAGGGGACGCGGCTTGGGGTCTGTGTGGGGTGAGCAGGAAGGCGCGAGGCCCACTGGTGTCCTGGCAGGGTGCAGAAGGAGACTGGAGGGTGCCTGGGAGCCCTGGGGCCAGAGGTCAGCGGGGGGGAGGGAATGCGGGGTGGGGGACGCCTGACCTCTGACCAGTTGGGGGATTGGTGGGCTGAAAGTTCCGCAGGAGGAGGAGCAGAGCCCTGAGAGAGCAGAGAGGTTTTCCGGGGTTGGGTGGGCGTGCACCCCAGCACCCCCCAGCAAGGACTCAGGCCCAGTGCTCCCTGTGCCACACGAAGGCTGCCCGTGGGGTTGTTCTTGCATCTTCTAGCTGCTCTGTGGCTGCAGGAGAGGGCATATGGCCAGGACCCTCATGCACGCGAGCCTAGACCCTCCCGCAGCAGAGGGCGGGGGGGGATGGACGTCTGCCGGCCACCGTGGGTGCGGGGGAATGAGCAGGTTGACTGGGCGGCGGGGCCAGTCCAGAGTCCCCGGGAGGGCAGAGGGAGAGCGCCCTGAGAGCCCAGACCCAGCTACCCGCCAAGAGGGAGCCTCACTCAGACACTCTCTCCCCTCCTGATGGGAAATGAGCTAACAGCCTGGGAAGGATTATTTGCTAAAATGCAGTATTACATTTATATATATGTTTAAATAATCACGCTTTGTCTGATTTCCTTTAGAATTCCCTCATCGTAATTACATTTCAAAGCTTTTACTACTAATCTCGGCATTATTTTTCCCGAGGAAACAAGGCAAGCTGAGTGCCTGCCCTGGCTGGCAGCATGGCCCCGGGCACTCGGCACCGGGGAGGCGTTTCCGTGGCCTGGATTCCGGCACCTGTCAGGCTGCGTCCTTGGGGAGTCCACGGAGCGTGGCTGGCAGTGCCCCAGCACCTCAGACCATTAACCCTCCCCGAGGGCTGGAGGCCACAGAATGAGCCCACATGACAGACAGCCGATGGCTGGGCCACACGCAAGGCTCATGGCAGGGTCATGCCCACAGACCTGTCGCCCTTCCATCCTGCTGTGGGGCTGACTTGCCCTCCACACCCCCTCTCTGTCGGGTCCCTGAGGCACTGAAGGAACAGAATCCGGAGCAGGACACGGCCGGGACAGGCACGGAGGAGGCAGGTAGAACCCTGCACGCCTTTTCAGGCAGGGCGGCAAATGCTGGGTGTCCTCAGCCTGTGACACGGCTCACGACCCCAGGCCCTGGGTGCAGAGGTTCAGGGGGCAGGAGCCCAGGATCCGACCCCAGCCACTCGGGCCCGAAGAGAGCAGCACTTGACCGTGCGTCTCACAGGCAGGCGGCCTCCGACACAGAGTTCAGGTGCGGAAGCTTCCAGATCTGGGGTCCCTTCTCAGGGACCAGCCCTGAGCCGAGTGTATCCCCCCTGCCAGCCTGAGGACACCAGCGCCCCTGCCCTGTAGGCACCCTCTGACAGGCTCAGAGAGCCTGAGTCTCCCAGCGCTGCTGATGAGAGAAAGGCACCATGGGAGCTGCCGTGCGCACACCACCAGGCTGCACTGCCCTCCTCCGCGGTGGGCTCGTGTGACGACCATCAGGACCGCTGAGTGCACCCCAAGACGGAAAGTGTCACAGCCTCAGTGTGAGGAGAGAAACGGGCGAGAACAGAGGAGGAGAGGCGAGCAGAGCACCGAGCGGCCCTGCCCAGGGAGCAGGGGCAGCAGCGGGAGCAAGGACGCCTGACCAGCACGAGGGTCCGAGTCAGCAGCCCCGCCCCTCCTCCCAGACACCACCGCCTTCCCGGTCCTTCTTCACCCCTCATGTATGAGCCTGCAGAGCTTTGGGGGGCAGCATCAGGGAGGTGCTCGGGAAGCCACAGCTCTGCAGCCCGTGGAAGCTCTGGGATACACAGGTAGAGTGGGGATCCTCAGGGAAGATGCCCACAGGGACACTTGGTACAGAGGGTACCCACAGGGAATACTCAGGGGAAACACATAGGTGATTCACAGGTGTATTCTGGTGAATACTCACCAGATGTGTCCACACAGGATACTTTGGAGGAGAGTCACAGGAGGAATTCACAGGAAACAGTCATGGGGGTGCCTACAGGACACTTACAGGGAATACTCACGAGGGATGGTCTCCGAGGATACTTACGAGGGATACTCCGGGGGGATACTCACAGGAAATACTTATGGGGGATGCTACCAGAGAATACTCAACAGGGAATACTCCCAGAGAATACTTCCAGTCCACGCATCCAGAGAATACTCCACCTGGGCTGTCCTAGGAAATACTCCCGAGTGATAGTCTCAGAGCAGAATCCTAGATGACTCTCAGAAGATGGCCAGCATCCTCTCTGGGCATCCGCACACTGGCGCCAGAGTAAGCCCGCAAGCCTCCCAGCAAGAAGCGCGGAGGGCAGGGGTTAAAGGGACCTGAGAATGCGCAAACTCGGAGTCTGACTTCCAGCTTGCTGTGCTCCCAGGGATGACGTCACCTTTCCAAGCCATCGCTGGGGACTGCGGCCAGTTTTTCTGGTTGCCCACATTTGGGAAAAGTGTTCCAATGAACACGGGTGGGAAAGAAAAAAATGAAATCGATCGCCTAATAAATCTGCCCTGCATCCAACAAGGCCCGTCTTTAAGTACACACAGCAATTTATTCAATTACCATCAATCTCTTAGCTCTGTGATTTGTGGGTGACAGGAAAAGTAATACACGCAAAAGTGGCTTTGATGGCCGCACCGCTCACCTATCAATGCGTCAATGTCAGACGCTGAAGGGGCGCCTCTCCAAGACGCTGCTGGGATTGGTAGCCAAGGAACCTACTGGCCAGTTCAGTCTTTCAATTCAAATGATAAACACGAGTTTGTTCCCATAATTCCTGCTCCCTTATGCTTTTAAAAAGAGAAATATTTTGGGGGTATGGTGCCGCCAGCAGGTCAATCTGTACCCGTGAGGCGAGTGCATCAGCAGCCTCATGGCGCCTTCAGACTTCCAGATACCCCAAAATTGCTGCTGTGCCTTTGGCC
>JAOXYA010179864.1:0-20768 GCA_028565675.1 Sorex palustris | reverse complement strand
CTCTCTCTCCCCCCCCCCCCCCCAGTGCTGGGGGGAGACTAGCAAGGACACACACACACACACACACACGCACACACGCACACACACACACACACACACACACACCCCAGCAATGCTTAAATACATTTTATTGCAAACCAACACTGGGAACAGGGTGACGTCACAGGTGGGCGCGCTGCTCTCCTGGGACGGTGGCGGCTGGAGGTCGGTGGCCAACATGCTGCCGTGCCTAGGGAGAGCAAACAGGCTCCGGGCAGCCACAGCAGCAACAAGGGGCCGAAGGCAGGCCCAGCCAAGGAGGCTGAGCCGCCAGCATGGGACCAGCACCCCTGCCCCCACCAGTGTGTCATGGCAGGAGGGTGGGACACACCAAGAGCGACAAAACCACACGCACAGAAGACAAAACCCAGGGCCCCCAGAGCCCCAGAAGGCGCCCGTCACGCAGCAACCCGTCAGGTGGCGGAGGTAGCTGAGCATGGGCGGCCTGCAGACCAGGGGGTGCCCGCGGCTGCCAGACCCGGCTCCCAGGGCTGCCTCTCGCCATGTTATTTCCCGCTGATCCCACCAGGCAGGTTCCTCCTCCCTGTCTGGCAGACAGAGGGCAGCAGGGCTCGGCGGGAGTGCAGGTCCCGACCAGAGGACAACGGCTGCTGTGACACGCTCCTGAGGAGCCGCTCGGTGCCCCCAGGTCTGCCTGGATGAGAGCAAAGGCCACCCGAGATGGTTGCCAGAACTTTCTCCCAACACCCAGACCCCACAGGCAGGACTCGTTTCTGTTCCAAGACAAGATGATAGGCGGCGACAGTGACACAGGGGCATGACACACATGGAACCAGCCCACCGGCTGGCACAGGGCCGGGACCCCCGCAGTGACCCTGCAGGAGCCGCTCCTGCCCCAAGCACAAGGAAAGCAAACAGGGACTGTGTGACAGCGAGCAGAGTGGAGACAGGCGCAGGACCGCGACCCCTTCCCCAGCTTCCTCACTGGGCATCCCCGCCGGCCCCTCCGGAGCAGTCTGGGGCTGAAGGGCCAGGAGACCTGAGTCCCGGGAGGGCAGGGAGCCGGGGGGCTCCCTGCGGGCGAGGGCTTCGCCTCCTTCGTCACTAAAACTGCACAGCCCCAGGGGAGATGTTGAACATGGCCGGGTCGAAGCGCTGGCCTCGGAAGGGTGAGCCCTCAGCGTCCCAGCCCTTCTTCAGCATCTCATGGACTTTCTACAAACAGAAAACAGACAAAGGTTAACACGGGCCCGGCCGCCATGCCTGAGCAGGACTGGCTCTGTGGTGTGGTGCCTGCAGGACCTCTAGGTCTCCCTGCCTGTCCCCGCTCGCCGGGGCTGCTGTCCCGACAGTGAGGGGAGCATCTGCCCAGGGTGGTCACTGAGTTTCCTTCCTCCCAGCAGTGGGACTGAACCACATTCACCCACATGCAGTCCACAGGCAGGCCAGCCTCAAGCCAAACCGAGCTGAGCGATGGTCAACACAAGTGCCTGATGGGCACGAGCCACCCCACGCCCTGCCCAAACCCCCAGCACAGGGACACTGGGACGGAGCTGGGAAAGCCCACCCTGGCTGCCCGCAGGCGACGGCGTCCCTCCTTCACAGGCCCCCGGATGGCAGCTGCATGTCGGGGCCCATGTCAGGGCCTGCTGCCCCGTGGCCCCAGCCCACCCCAGAGACCATAGTGATCTGTGGGTCACCCTGCCTCCCGGCTCCGCCACTTCTCAGGGCTCCTCCGGGCTGAGACCAGCCCTGCACCGGGACTCCCCTAGGCCGAATGGTCCCTCAGAACCTGCGGGGTCCGGCCCCCACCCACTGGCGGCACCCCAAGCGCAGTTGGCAGGACGATTGAATGCTGGCACCAACCTGGCCCGTGGACAAGGGAACAAGCCACAAGCAACCGGACGTCCCCAGCGAGGGGATGTCCAGGCACACCAGGTAGACGGGGGACTCCCTGGGCAGGGGTAGGGTTGGGTGTGGGTTGGGCAGGACCCTGGGGCGCGCAGACAGGTGTTCTCCCGACCCAGCTGTGCTGTCATCCCAAGGCACGCGGGGGCCTCTGACCAACACAGCGCCAGGCCCATGCCTGCTGCTCCCGGGACACGGGTCGGAACTAACCCGAGAACCACAACCCTTTCTTCCCTGAACAGGCACCTGGGGACTGTGGCAAGCAGGAAGGGGGAGCACAGTACACGCTCCCCCACCATGGCCAGGCCCCACCTGTCCCTCACTGCCTCTCGCTCCTTCACAGGGACAGGATGTCTCAGTCACGGGCTCTGCCCATGGGCTTCGCTGACCAAACCTGAACAGAGCACACAGGGGAGGGGACGCTGCAGCCCCTGGGCTCCGTCAGCTGTGGAACCGGCATCCCAGCCTGGGCGCCAGGTGGCCTGTGGGCACCCCGTCCACAGAGGGCAGTCGCTGGCACCCAGCCCCGTCGCCAGCCCTGCAGCAGGCCCACGCCCAGCCCGCCTCAGCCTCGCCCAGCCCTCGTCCAGCCCTCGTCCAGCCCCGTACCAGCTCGTGGCTCTGCGGTTTGCCCTGCAGCTTCTGGTGGTAGTCGAAGGTGAGCCTGTCCAGCACCGCGTGCTCCTCATCATCCACCGTGGCCATGGAGCGCTCCTTGTTGATCTTCTCGATGTCGATGTGCTCCTCGCCCTCCAGGATGGCACTCCACCAGTACTCGCCCACCTTGTTCAGACTCACCTGGGCACAGGGCGGGGCAGGGGTCAGGGGAGACAGGCCTGCAGGGAGCCCAGGCTCTGGCTGGAGCTCACGAGGGTCCTCGAAAGCGGCTGCAGGTGAGGGGGCCGCGCACGGCGTTGCCCCGAATCATGGGACGTACTCACACAGAGAGGCACTCGGGATACAGATGTGCTGGAGACGGCTCGGGACTGGGGGTGTGTGTGAGGAGTTGGGGTATCTGGGCCTCACATATAGGCGGAGGCCTGGTGGGAAAAGTGTGCCGCTCCAAGTCAGGCTCGACCAGCCCAGGGGACAGGTGGGCACTAACGAGGTCACAAGGCTGAGAAACACCAGGAAAACCGCCAGGATGGCATTGACGTCAGCTCTCCATGGGAGCAGCTCCCCCAGCCCCCGCCAGCTGCTGCCTGTCCTGGAGTGTGGGCACAGGAGCAGGGTGGGCGGGCAGCGTGAGGGAGGAAGCTGTCCCGGCTCCGTGACCCCAGCACACTGCCCATCTGCAGAGTCCCTGACACTGAGGACACTCGTGCCCTTGTGAGAAGCCCTGAGGTGCGAAAGCTGAAACCCTCCAGAGGTGTCCAGCACTCCCAGGCACCCCCCTCTCAGTGCTCTGGGCTAGCCCACAGCAGCACCCGAGTCCGAGAGGAAGAGGCTGGAGGCCTCCATGACACACGTGAGTCATGTTCTCCTATTGGTGGTCGGCCAAAGACCCACAAACCAGACAGAGGCTGAGCAGCAACAGTTATACTGTTTAAAAACTGCCCATGGTGGGGCCAGAGCCATAGCAGTTAAGACATTTGCTTTGCATGTGGCCAGTCTGGGAACGATCCCGGTGACCCTGTGTGGCCCTCCAAGCATAGCCAGGACTGATTCCAGGGTGCAGAGCGAGGAGTAAGTGCTGCGCATTAATCACTGGGTGTGGCCCCAAAAGGAAAACAAAACCAACCAAAATAAACCTGCCCACTGCATTGAATAAAATACCATCTACATGAGAGTTTGTTTCTGCCCTAGCCCTGTCCATGAATGCAAACGGCCAGGAAGCGGCTCTCGAGAACGGGAGGGAAACTTGGGGACAAGGGTCTGACCTGTGGCCCGGCAGGCCAGGCACGTGCTCTCCCCTGCCGAGCACTCTCCCAGCCACAGCTCCGCTCTCCTCTCCCCTTCTTCCAGCCCCAGGTGCGCTGCAGAACTTCCAGTTTTCATGACCCTCTGCCATCTGTCCCAAGTGGCCCTGCGATCATACGCAGAATCACAAGGACTTAAATGACATTTGCTGCTTAGCAGCAGAAACAGGCATGGCCACCCCTTCCTTCCACAACAAAAAATAAGGCACAGGGGCTGGAGCGACAGCACAGCGGGCAGGGTGTTGCACGTGGCCAACCTGGCTTCAATTCCCAGCATCCCATAGGGTCCCCTGAGCACAGCCAGGAGTAATTCCTGGGTGCAGAGGCAGGAGTAACCCCTGTGCATGGCTGGGTGTGACCCAAAAAGAAAAAAAAAGGCACATTTTGCCTGGGGGGAAATTAGATAAAAAAAAAATCACCCACCATCCATTTATCACTTTAAAGTGAATGCTTCGCGCATCTCACACTCTCATAATGGCATGTGCCCACCTTGGACCCCCGAAGGAGATACCCGCCCACCAGAAGTCTCCTTCACCCTACTGCAGTCCTGGCCACTGCAATCATTCCCCACGACTGGGTTCTCCCTGCAGTGGGGCCGGGCAAGTCTTGTCCCCATGTGCCCAGCTTCCTTCTGCCATCCCGCCACACTGCTGCGGCAAGAACTCTGACTCCTCTTTCAGGCAGGACCACAAGAAGTGCACCTGAATAAAACATCCCTCACAAAAAAGTCTGATGGATCCTTTGACTTCCCATTTCAACACTCTGTGACTTTAAAAATCAAACAAACAAACCCCCCCCTGGCCAGGAGACCGCTCAGAGGGCTGGAGAGCCTGGGAGCAGGCGGCCCCGAGCATCATGGACAGCTCTGCTGGCTCAATACCAACCCGACCACCGTGTCCCTGGTGGAGGGTACCAGGGTGGCCCCTGGGCCCAGCACTGACTGGGAGCCCCCCGCACCGCCCTGCAAAAGGCAGGTTTGGAGGAGGAGGCAGAGTTGGCACACAGCAGATATGCCTTTCCCGGGTACCTTCCATGAACCTAACAAACCTGCTGCATGTGGCCAGCCACCAAACTCCGCCCCAGGCTGCCATGCTCTCTGGGCAACTCGACTGTCCCCACTGTGCACACTGCCATCTCCTGACTTGTGCCCATCACACCCGATGCTCTGGACTCACATCTGCTCCCTCGGGCACAGCTATCCACACACCTGGGGAAGGCTTGGGGCGCTGTCACCTGAGGCCACACGAGGTCTCCGTGGGTTTTCTCTCAACCCTCTGGGTGGAACCTGGCGCTGGGCTGCCCTGCTCCCACAGCAAGTGGCCATTTACCTCGCAACCACTGTCAGACTGTTTTCCAGACTCGCTCTGTCATGGGCAGGGCTTGGCACTGCCAATTCTTCTGGTCAGCCGTACTGCATGACGGGATGAGTCACTGTGCCTGACATTTGTGCTTCTTAATGACTAAGGTCATTAAACAGCTTGTTGTGATTATTTCGTTTTCACTCTGATGACCTTCAGAATGGTTTTAAACTACCAGTTGCTGGAATTAAATACCCACTCCACTAAAGCATTCCATCTCTGCTCTGGTTATCTGTCCTCAACCCCACTGTCAGCACACATTCTCCATACGTAAGCACACATGTGACAGTGTTTGCATACACACTCCCCGTCAGCACACATGTAATACAGGTATGCATGGTCACTACACATGTCAGCATGTCTGCATGCTCACCCATATCAGCACACGTGTCTGCACACACACTCCACGTATCAGCACACATGTAACAGTGTCTATATGCTCACTCCACATCAGCACATATGTAAGTGTCCGCACACTCACTCCATGGGTCAGCATACATGTAACAGTGTCTACACGCTCACTCCACATGTCAGCAGACATGAATCACATCTTTTCTCAACAGTTTTGACCCTTTTCATCTAAACTGACAATGAGGAGGTGGAGAGCAGTATGTGGGGCACTGGCCTTGCACACAGCAGACCTAGGTGTGCTCTCCAGGATCCCAAATGATCCCTGAGACCCACAGGAGTGATCCCTGAGTACAGAGCCAGGAGTCTACCCAGACTGCGAGGTGTGGGCCCCCAACCCTCTCTCTGTATTTAGTGAAGAAACAGTGATCGCCCATTCCCCAAAACACTGAGCTGCCAGATGGAGCCAACAGCTCAACTCCCCCAACAAGGAATCCAGCCCACTGCCCCCCTGGCATTAGTGGATGTGTTCCCTCTCTTCTGGAACATTCTATCAGCATGGTGTTTTGTTCTGACAGACTGCCTCCACTGTGGATCTGTGGGTGATGCTTCTGGACTGAACCTGGGGCTGGGGGCTAGGGCTGGTGCACAGGTGACACTCAGTGAGGACTGTACACAGAACTCTCCCCTGTGGACACGTCTCCTCCATGGGGCAGGGGACTGGCAGCCTCCACAGGTGCCACCACTGGCCGAAGGCGCCGTCCCCTGCTGGGGCCCACCTGCCCGCTGCTGTGCCGAGCATCTCAGACTCAGCTGGTCAGGGCAGCCCCTGTACCTTGGTGACCACGCCCTGCGTTTCCTGGGCTTCTCTCAGCCCGACATCTGCTCCAGCCCCACACTGAGAATCTGTTTCTCGGCTGTCACTGAACAGCTTCTCCGAGTGTCCTCGCACACTCCCGACTCCAGTGAGAACCCCAAGCACCCGCGCGGGTGACTCACTGGCATTTCCGTGCCTCCCTCCTTAGTCAGAGCCCGTTTCTATTCAGGGAGCCTGTGTGCTGGGCGCGGGCTGCCGTGGGCTGAAGAGAGGATACGGCTCACTAGGTCAGCTCCAACACCGAGGACTCGCCAGAGCAACACAAGCGGTTTCTTAGGGGAGGATGTTGCCAGCTGAACAACCAAGGTGTGAGGCAGGAGGTGGAGTGGGCCCACGCTCCGGCACCAGATGACCCCAAGGTCCAGCCGTGCTCAAGCCTCCTCCCACAACACGGCCAGCTGCTGGCTCTGTGGGAACAGTCCGGCTCGTGTGTGGGGACACGCGGGTCCCACAGCTCTTCCTGTCCAGGGGAGCCCCGCTCCACCCAGCCTCAGAGACGCTAGAAGGAAGGCTGAGGACAGCCTTCCCCACCGATTCCAGGACTCCAGGTGGCCTGGAACTTAAGCAAAGAGCCTAACCTATCGGAATCAAGTCCTGCAAAACACAGATCCAGACACAGGCCAAGGGAGAGGCTCAGCTGGTCCTGTGCACACGATACCGACAGGGGCAGAGTGCTGCACAGAGCATCAGAGACAGAGAATGATACAGATTCCCAGCACAGCGCCCGTTCCTAAGGACCCTGTGTGAAACCCCTGCCACTGGCTGGCCGTGAGAGGCTGTGACAAGCCAAGGGCCTCTGGGACTGGAGGCTCGGCGATGCACCAGGCTGGCCGTGCTCGTCAACAGGAGTCTGCCAAGTCAAGAGCCTCATTTCCATTCAGTGTGGGAGGGAGGAGGGAGGCAAGGCTCAGCTGCCAGATCTGCCTGCCTGGGATCAGCAGACAGGGGCCACATTTCAGGCAGCAAAGGGTGGTGGAAATACATGGTGTGTGCACATGGAGAGCGTGGACACCATGTGTAACATGTATGCTGACACGTGGAGTGAGCATGCACAATGTTACATGTGTGCTGACATGTGGAGAGTATATGCTGCACATGGAGTGAGCGTGTACACTGCTATGTGTGCTGTGTGGAGTGAGCATAGACACTGTTCCACGTGTGCTGACGTGTGGAGTGAGCATGTACTTTTACACGTGTGCTGACGTGTGGAGTGAGCGTAGAGACACTGTTCCATGTGTGCTGACGTGTGGAGTGAGCATACAGACTGTTAAACGTGTGCTGATACATGGAGTCAGTGCATAGACCGTTACACATGTGCTGACGTGTGGGGAGAATGTGCAGCTGTTCGCCAAGATGGCTGTAAGTCAAGACCTAGCCCAAGCACTCGGCAAGGTGCTCAATGCCCAACATTGTTCTTCTGAGGCTTTAGAGACTGGGCGACTGAGCCCATGCAAAGGTCCTGGGGCAGCTGCACAAGCTTTACCCACAGACATTTCCTCTCTGCTGGAGGTTGAACCCAGGGTGTGGCAGTCTCTGTGGATGCTCAGGTGCTACATCCCCAGGCTGTACCACATCTTCTGCAGGTCTGTCACACGTGTCACTGGGCTTGGGGTTCAGGGAACCACCCATGATCATCTCTGCATCTCGACGTGATCGCATGCTTCAAGGCTCTTTCCTGGATGGAAGCCCCATCTGCAGGTTCTGGGATATTAGCCAGGACCTGGGGACTGTTCTGGTCCCCTATGGCCCTTGAGAGACAGAACACTGCCTTGTTGCCTTTAATTGTCCGAGTGTGTGACTAGGGCCACCACCCAGCAGGGGAACTGGCAGCAGCTGTCCAATGCTCCCAGTCTAACAAAAGTGAAGGATGACCAGCGTCTGGGGCCAGTGACCAAGCACTAAGGCACAGCGCTGGTCTGACAGGAAGCACCTGCACAGCCCGGGGGGATAGGGTCCTGGTCACGGAAGCTCTGAGAAGTAACTCAGCATCTCTAGCGCGTAGCAAGCGAGGCTGGTCCAGACTTCCCCAAATGAGTTCAGACCAGACCAACACATGCTGCCAAAACATGACTGCATGTGGGGGGAAGGGGCAGGGATGGGCATCCTGACCCTTGAGGGTGCTCCCTGGAGTCTCCTGATGGGTGCTCCCTGGTCTCCTACCCTCTGAGGTTGTTCCTTGGGAGTCTCCTGACCTCTCGAGGGTGCTCCCTGGTTTCACCTGACCCCTCCGAGGGTGCTCCCCTGGTTGGGGGCCTCCTGCGCCCTGGTCTTGTTTTCTGATGTCTTGGAGGCTGGGCCATGCTAACAGCAAGCTCCAGGAAGGAACCGAGACAACATACTTTTCCAAGTGGTAAGCATGGAGACAGGTGATCAGGCCACATCTGGGGCCGCAGGAGGTAGTGAACACGGCTTGCATAGTGGGAAGGTTATGCACCATCCTTGGGAGTGACACAGAGGACATGGTGCCATTTTCAGGATGGCAGCTACGCACATATGCAGGGCCCTGGGAACATGGAGACTCCCTCCTGGCTTCTGAAGGAGCCCAGACCTGGCAGGTGCTGTGCAGAGGCAGCCGGGCACAGCATGGACCAGCAGCCCTGTCCAGGCGCCCAGCAAGGCAGGCCCTGCGTCCCTCTACCCCTACATCCAGCGCCTCCCAGACAGGTGAAGGACAAACAGGCGTGTCTCAGTCAGGGAGGGCCTACCCCCACACCACGACCTGGCAGGGCAGGAGAATCTCACAGCCACTGGCCACAGAGCCCCAGGCATGCACGTGGAACAAACAGGCGACAAGAGTCACGTCCCTGCTGGAGCCACCGGGAAGACCCTGAAGCCCAGGAGCTGCACAGCTGACCGGGGGCAGGCTGGGGACACACCACACTCAGAGCCCAGGAGCACACAGGGTGGGGCTGAAGGGCCAGCTGAGAAACACCTAAGAAGGGCTGCTGGACTTTGGATTCATTAACTCACATCTTTCAGACTAGCATTCATAGAATCAACCAGTCTCTGTTGTTATTTTTTATAATACAGATACCACCATTCACAAAGCTGAGGGTGTTCCAAGCACACAGTGCTCCCACCCCCAATCCCGCTACCAGTGACCCAGGGAACTCCCCACCCCCACAACTCTCCGCCTTCCTTTTGGCAGGCACATTTCCACCCTTCCTTTGTCAAGGTCTCAGGCTGACAGAAGCATCCGCCTGCCTGCCACCCCAGTGTGGATCTTGCCGCAACGGGACCTCCTGACACCCCTCCCACCCCGTCCTGCCACAGGTCTCTGAGAACAGCCACTGACTGTTCTTCTGTGGCCATGTGTCTACTCCTGCCTCAGAGGTGGCCTCCGCTTGCTGGAGCCACCACCTCTGGACATGTCCTGCTCAAGCACAGCGACCCTGGGGCTTCCCCAAGTTTTGGGTCAGCATCAGCACCTCAGATGAGGTGGTGGAACCTGGGGCACGGCAGTAGGGACCTGGGGGCCATGGTCACCTTTCAAGGCAGAAGTCACACTGTGGCAACAGCACGCAGAGCCCACCACAGAGCCGACACTCACCGACACGCACTTCCCGGGCTCGAGGCTCCAGAGTGAGCTCTCGGTGTTGATCTTGTGGGTGAACTTCCCCTCCATGAGGACACATTCCCCGCTCTCCTCCTGCACGGCCACTCGGATGGAGCTGCTGCTGAGGGCCACGGAGACCTGAAGGAGAGCAGAGTTATTCAGTGGCAGGCAGCGGTGCCCAGAGTGCTCCTGGACGATGGAGTCCACAAGGTACTGTCCTGGGTGAAGAAACCCACGGCAACCAACTGCCATCTGACAAGCCAGGGCACAACCTTGGCGCTGCTCCCATCCACTGGCCTGCAGCAGCCTTGGGTCCACGCGTAAACGGCTGTGTCCATTAGCCCGAACCCATCTCTCCTCTGGGGGAGACCCACTGCTGTCTGCAGTGGCCACAGTCTGCCGGGCTCAACCCAGGGGTCAGGCCAGGGCCCTGCTTTTAACCTCGTTCTAGAAGAAACCAACTCGGAGCCTCCTCCCACAGTCCGCCTCCAGGACACTTCTCCTCCTTGGTGCACTGAGGGCTGCTCACAGGGGTCTGTCCTTGCTGCCACATGCCCTGGCCAGTACATGTGTTCCGGGACAGGCATCAGCTCCACCATGGGGAAAGGAAAGGAGACAGAACGCCTGCTGGCGGTGCCCCGCTGTACCGTCAACGCTGACGCCTGTGCACACCCATGCTGACTGGACACACGAGAGGGTGTGAGGGTGCCGGAGAGTCTGCAGGGGACTCTCCTCTGACCCTAGGGACAGACATATGGAAAACGCTCACAGACCCAGAGCTTCACATCCGCAGTAGTGCTTGCAGTGGGATCTGATTTGGAAACCGATTTTAAATCTCAGGTCCCGAGGTCTCTACTGCTGGCCCAAGCTGTGGGGAGGAGAGATGGGGCTGCCCAAAGGACAGTGACCAGACACATGCACAGAGGCGTTGCCACTTTTTGTGTGGCTAGCTGGAGCAAATTCGGATTTGGCATAGGGCGGGTCCTCAGGGCAAGGGTCCTGATCAGTCCATCAAGGACTCACAGTGGACTCAGCTGCCTCTGCAAAGTGACAGGCACAGCCTAGTGTCCCTCTAGTGCCCAAAGGCTAACAGGACCCAGCACACAGGCCAGGGGCCCTTACTGCCTCAGTGCATGGGGACATGTCTGCAGTGGCGAGCTGTAGCATCTCAGCACCTCTGAACAGAGAAGCCCTCTGAGCCACCTTATGTGACACGCTGACCCCCAACCCCGGGAGCACCCCCCTGTTAGCTCCCGCAAAGACAGGGAACCAGTAAGCACAGCAGATGCCACCAACACCTCCTGCCCACAATGCAGCAGAGGGAGAAGGGCACAGGGAGTGGGTGTCAGGTGAGGCCTCTGCACTACACTAATTCTCTGGCCCTGAGAATGTCACTGGTTTTTATTTGGGGAGTGTGGGGGTCAAACCTGGCAATGCTCAGGGCTTTCTCCTGGCTCTACCCTAAGGAATTACTTCTGGCGGACCATACGGGATATAGGGATTGAACCTGGGTCACATGTGTGCAAGGCAAACACCTTACCCACTGGACTATTGCTCCGTCCCCAAGAAATGTGTATTTATATTTAAAAAATTTAATAGGTGTTAGAATGATGTATGCCTGAAAAAACTTTATTATGAATAACTTTGTAGTGATTTAATAACTTTGTAGTGATTTCTATAAGGAAAACATTCAAGTTAAGAAGAGAAGTCGAGAGACACACAAAGGAATCTTGGAACCGAGCAGCTTGCTGCAGAGATGCCTCCGGACTCTGTGCCAGACCGACTTCACCAGGGTGCCTCCCATGGAGTAGGTGTCATCCCTCCACCTGCCCCCTAGGGATCCCCGCAGCCACTATTTTCCAGAACTCAATGAAAAGCCCAGGTACTCGGGATTAGTGATGGCAAACTCCAGGCCTCACGGGGTAGGGGATGGGCCTGTCGTCCTTCTCATATCCCTTTCCCTGTGGGACCATGGATGTCACACCCACAAGCTGCCTCCCCTGACTACTTAAGCTCATTAATGGCCACGATCCAGAGACACACAAAAGAATCTCGGAACTGAGCAGTTTGCAGCAGAGATTTCTCCAGACCCTAATTATCTAAAATTTTAGATTTCTAGGCGCATGTGGCCACTCTTGCGGCCACACAACATCCTATGTTTATTCATAGCGGACAATACAAATAAATTATCTAGCACCTGCCTATTCAGCAGGTTTGAGAAGCAGTGGGAAATTCAAAACAATGGTGGTGGGAGGGTGTGTTGGTGGTGGGACTGGTGTCAAAATATTGAATGTAACCCATTATTGTGAACAACTTTACAAAAATAAAAATATTTTAAAAGTAAAAAAAAAAAAAAAAGGAAGAAGAGAGGTCAAAATAACCACATCAGGGTGGGACAGATAGCATAGCAGGTAGGGCACTTACCTTGCACACTGTCAACCCTGGTTCAGTCCCTGGCATCCCATACAGTCTCACTACCAGGAGGGATCCCTGAGCGCAGATGGATGTGCCCCCCGCCTGCCCAAAACACACCCACATTAATAGATGTTCAAGGGCTGTATTTACCACACACCACTGTGAACCTGATCGCGACCAAACAGAGAGAACTTTAGACTGTGGAAGACTGTGAGGAGGTCTAATACAAACTACTTTCAGGCCTAAGTCCTAGGAATATAATGTGTGTCAGAAATTGACAACACATTTTGTGTACCAAAAGCTGCAGGCACACCTGACTTCCTCCTTATGGGATCAGGGCTTCTCTCTGCAACATGAATGGCACAAAGGTATTAAGCAAATTAAGGGAAAAGGAAAACTATCAGATGATATCACTCATCTGTGGAACAGGAAATATCAGACAATCACAAAGCCCTTGGCCATGGATTTTGAAATTGATCAATCTTTTTTGTAAATTGTAGTTTTTAAAATTTTCTCATTATAAGAATAAAAAAAGAACTACATGAGATAAAAGATGTTAACAAAACTCCCGTAGCAATCCCTTCACAATATATACACGTGGCAAATCATGCTCAGTATTATAATGTAATATAATGTAATAGTCAATTAAATCTCAATTTAAAAAATTCTCAAGAAAAATTAAAAAGGAAAGTGGACTGGGCACATGGATGGCATGGAACTGAGATAGGAGTACAGGTCTAAAGAGCCCACAGCGCTGAGCCGCAGGCAGGAGACCCACCTACAACAACTGAACTAAAAATGTGCCTGTCGGGGGGGTCAGGTTGGGGTGGGTGAGAGGGGCCTGGGGACCCTGGTGGAGGGAAATGGGCACTGGTGGTGCCACTGGCGCTGGGACACTGCTGGCCTGAATCTCAACTATGAATAACCTTGTAAATCATAGTATCTTTATAAGAAATTAAATTTAAAAAAAAAAAGAGGAAGAAGGATCCAATTTGGGCCCAAGTAAGAAAATCTCCTCTAAAAGCGCAGTGAAAAAAGGAGTAAGATGCCACGTGGAAGATAATCAGTCAGATAAGGCTGGGGGCATCAGCTGCCGTCCTTCCATTAGTGCCTGTGTCCCCGAGCTCTGTCCATGCTGCAGCCCTCACAGAACAGTGGCTGTCTGATCGGGGAGATGCGGTTCCCAGAAGGACCCCACTTGTGAGGCCATTTTTCCGTAGGCTCTGAAGCTCTCTGCCCTCGAAGATGACCACTGCTAAAGACAATTTCAGCCAGTGGTTTACAGCTGAAGTGGCCAATAACAGTGGAAAACAATGAAATAATGACCGTAGGTTCTATCAAACGCTTGGAAGAACAAACTCCTGGGCTTAGAAGAGCACCCCAAAGAGCACAGCTGCAGATACGCCTCAGGAACCTGAGGGCCAAGCCTCTCACCCTGGACTCAAAGCTCTTCTTCAAGAGCAAGTGGGGTCAGAGCAATGGTACAGCGGGGACATCATTTGCCCTACATGTGACCAACCCGGGTTCAATCCGCGGCACCCCACAGGGTCCCCCAAGCCCAACAAGAGTGATTCCTGAGCACTGCCAGAAGAGAGTCCCAGCAGAATTTCCCAGTGAATGATAAAGCCTGGCCCAAACATCCATGGAATACCTCGGCAGTCACAAAGTCTCTGGGTTCCGGTGCTTTGGGCCATCTCAGGCAGCCACTGCCCTGGCTCTGCTCTACGATCAAGAAGAGACTCTATATCCAGTCTTGGGTGAAAATACGGGGGGGTGGGGGGATCCGATTTCCAGATAACAATGTGATTACTAAAATTGACCATTTTCAACAACAGAAAGACAAAAAGAAACAAGAAAGAATGGCTCACGCAGGGGTGAAAAATAAGGCTATGTTGCATGTAAGCCGGCCACAGACTCAAAGCCTGTGAATCTGCCAGTCTTCGTGGGCTCTAAGAGTCTGGCCATGCACTGAAAACCAAGACATGCACAGGAACTCCCACAGAGAGTATCAGTAAGAAATTATTTCTTCTAAAACTGCTCTAAGAAAACTCAGGAGCTTGGGTGAGGGTTCATGGGGTGGTGGAGAGGTAACTGCATGCCGGGACCATAAATATCAACACTTCTGCAAACACAGAGCCTGAATCATCAAACATCTCTGAAGATTAAAGAAAGGTAAATGGTTGATTCTCTGACTAAAAAACCCTCAGATTCATGAGTGATTAGGGGGAAAGAGACAAAAATCCACTGCGACCCTCGGAACCAGATTTCAGCAACTAAAAGAGAGAACCTGCAAACTGGAGCATACACCCTCCATAACTTTGGGCCCAGGTCTGACGCACACTGACCCCAGCACTGTGAATGGGCCTGAAAAATATAAGCATTACATTTCAGCAGCACCTATCTAACTCTTTATTTGGAGGGGGGGGGACACATCTGGCTGCGAGGAGGGCTCTCCCCTGGAGGGCTCAGGGGACCATATGGAGTACCAGGGAACCAACCCGCTTGGTCATGTACAAGGCAAGAGCCCATCCACTCTCCTGTTTCCAGTCCTGGCCCCAGCCCTGCGAGTTCAGCATGATCCATCTAAGTTCGTTCAGATAGCAGTCAAGAGCTGGGCAGAATCGCGTACCACAGAAATCTTACCATCAATGCTGAACTTCTCATGGAATTCATTATTATACTCAAAGGAAAAAGATGAATGGTTACACAGACCCTCACCATTTAACACACACAGCTGAAAAATACACAGCACTTGGTTTCCTACTGAATACATGCCACTTTCAAACCACTATAAAGTTGAAAACTCCTGCGCCAGACAGACAGTCCAGGGGGGAGGGCGTCTGCTTTGCACGCTGCTGACCCAGGTTCAACCCCTGGAACCCCAAACAGTCCCCGAGCCCACCAGCAGTGATCCCTGAACGCAAACACAGGAGTAGGCTCTGAGCTCGGCCAGGTGTGGCCCAAAACAAAACAAGTTGAAAAATCCTATACTGAACCAAAATAAGCTCATTGTAATAATAGCACATTGTTTACAGAATGTTGATTATAATTCCCAGATTAAAGTCTAAGAGAACTCAATATGTGTGTGTGTGTGTGCGTGTGTGTGTATATATATATATATATATATGTATATATAGAGAAAGAGAATGTGTGTATGTGTCTATAAAAATAATGAGTGAACTAAAATACTATGCATGGAAGGTTACAAAAGATGGAAACAGAAGAATAAAAAAAAGGATCTTTACTACAAAGATACAATAACTGGAGGCTGCTGAAACCAGGCAGCCCAAGGACACCAGTGACAGGGTCTGTGCTGCTTCCTGGTTCCAAGGGCACAGAGAGGAAGGTCCTGAGAAGACCCCAGAAGTCAAACTCCAGTTGAAGACAGAACGGTGTCTGCCCTGCACACAGTGTTTGCTGGAGGACAGCTACAGAGCCCTAAATCCCAGGCTGTTTCTGCCACCCTGACTTCAAAGCTTTGCCATATCGCCAGTGGCGGCTGGTGAAAGCCAAGGGGCGCTGGGCCTCCTGCGCCTCGACCACAGTCCCTTCTCACTGCCTGAAACCATAAGACACGACAGACAGAGGCAACACAGGGAACAGGAGAAAACTGCAGAAAATCATTCATCTGATAAGGGTCTAGTATCTAGAATTAAAAAGAACTCTTAACTACTCCACAATAAAACGACAAATAATCCAAATTAAAAACTAAATAACTTCAAGAAATCTTTCTCAAGAAAACAGACCGACAGCCAATCTGCAGAGAGAAGCAGATGACATCAGGAAGCACAGGCCAAACAGAGAGAGAGACAATCTCACTCTCAGGTCGACCACACACACAGTCTGTCGGTTCAGTCAAGTTACCAAGTTGCCGTCACATGTCGTGGCCAAACCTACTGCTGAAAACAGGCCCATACAGAGTGGCAGAGACAAAGTCTGGGCACAAGTAGGTGCAGGGCAGGGAAGAAGGATGCTCCAGCTTCTCCGACCTCGCCCTAGCAGAGCTGGGGTGGTCTCAAGCAAGCAGCAGAGGCCAGAAGCACGTGACACTCTCCCCTGCTCTCCCAGATCAGAGACCAGGTCAACAGGCAAGCAAGGGAAGCGCGGTTTCCGTGGCTGGGCAGTGAATCAAAGATGCCCACAGAGACTAGTTTAGCAATCAGCCTGCCCCTAGAAGGGGCAAAGGCCCTGGCAGTGCAGAGCACTGGCCTCCGGAGAAACAGCGGGCTATATGATGGGGAAGCCCTGGGTGCGAGCTGTGGAGGGAGGGCATATGGGAGCAGCAGAAGAGCCAAGAGCAACCCCTGGGAGGGGCCAGTGCATGTATGGAGGTGGGTGCGACACTGCAGCCTCTTCCTTCAGTCTCAAGGCGCCAAGACTGCCCAGAGTCCAGATGCCAATGCAGTGTACAGGCTGGGTGGGAACACGGAAGGAAGCTGGCCAGAGAGACTTTTCATGCAACACTTTCCTATTTCTGCACAGGTAAATGTGCTCTGCATTCAAAAATATAAAAATAAAACGAATCAACGCATTCTATTAGTCTTTTCTGTTCTGGAAGTTTCCTAGAATAAAGTCTTCCTACATTGTTTCTAAACTCGTTCAGAGATGAGAACACCATGTTACAAGCTTTTAGCACAAACTTCATCAGCTGCAACAAGCCCAGGGCAAAACGTCACCATACAAGACACATCCAGGCACCACAGTGCTGGCTGTTTCGGAAAGTTCCCAGGGTGAGGACAGAGACCGGGAAGGCATGGTTGTGTCCCTGCCAGCAGAGTCTCAGCAGCAGCAAAGCCCACCCACCTCCAAGAGAAAGAAGAATGAGGAAATAATTCACCTGTCAGTCAATGTCTCCCAGTCATAATTTCACTGGTGACAGTCTCATGACATTTTCTGCTCAAATGGTGATCAAGCAGGTTGAGGAAGGGGCCAGAATCGATCAACCATCTCGCCACCAGCTCACCCAAGGTTGCCCTCAGGCCTCGGGGATCTTGGTCACCAGGAGTTCTCTCCATCTGTGAAATTAGAGGTCTGCCAGAAAAGCCTCTGGGTCCCAACTGTGCAGCATCAGGAGCTGGAGAAAGCACAGTTGGGAAGGCGCCCACCCTACATGCAGCTGACCCAGGCTCAACTCTAGCACCCCACAGGGTCTCCCAGCCCTCTAGGATTGAGCACCCCTGAGCATGCCTGTGTGGCTCCCAAAACCAAACCAAACAACAACCTTCCAGCACTAAAATCCAGCCATCCAACAGCGCCGTGCCCAGCACAGAGGCTCACCGGCCAGAGCAGGGCACGACTGCATCACGATCTCGCGCTGCCTTCTCTGAACCCTGTTTTTCCTACGCACTGTGGGTGAAGCAAAGAAACATGGAGAAGAAAAGATCTCACAAGTGTCATTATTTTATTAGATTCACTTTAAGAAGATTTTCTTTAAGTCACCAGGGGGAAAAAAATCCTTCTTTTGTCGTGCATGAAAGCAGCGGCTTGGATCTGCCGCGTCACGTTCCTGCGTGATCTGACAGCCCATACACGGTGAGGCAGAAACCAAGCAGGAAACGCCAAGACTCCGCAGGGACCCCCAAGGAGAGCTACTCTCAAACCCAGAACCACTGAGGCCTCGTCAGCGAGCTGCTGCATTCCTGAGCCATCAGGATGGACCCTGACAGGTGCCACTGACAGGAGCCAAAAATAAACCTGGCAGCAGGCGGCTGTGACAGGTACCTCAGGGAGCAGCTGGAAAGGAGCCGGTCCAGAGAGTAAATGCCAACGTGAAGAAAAATCCCAAGACCGACAAAAGCCCGGAGATGCGAGATAATCCGCATTCCAGAACGTGGCACGAGAAAAATCTTAGTTCACCCCGAAACTGAGACTCAAGTTTGTTAAAGTTATAGTAAAACAAGAATGACATGAAAAAGCAAACTTGACTACTGACTGCAAGACTAAGGCAATTTCAGACTGGCAGATGGCGCCTGGCCCACGGAAGATAGGAGTCAGCTGTGGAACGTCACACTGACTGACCTTCGGGTCAGACCAAGGTGGGAATTCAGGCTCCCCCACAGACCTACCTCTGGGCAGGGGAGCACTGGCTTGAGCCCACCCAGAGGGCAGACACACTCTCTCCACACCAAGTGGCCCCCAGCATGCCCACCCATCTTCCAGCTTTCACCGCCCAGGTTCAGAGTAGTGTGGAGTCCTGGGGATTATCACAGACACCTCAGCGACCGAGTCCTGCAGAAAGGACCAAGGGCAGAACTACCCTGGTGAGCACGAGGACACACTGCCCAGAGCTCACAAGTGCCTCTGAGGGCCGGCCTGAGCCATGCCAGAGGCAGCCTCTCCCTGCACCCCGCAGCCCACGGCCCCGAGCCACAGCCACACAGCATCTTAAAGGCAGCAGCAGCCACAAAACGAGCTGATTCGTCTGGTCCCAGCAGGAAGATGCAAATCCAAAGGGCAGTCTCTGGGCCCCCCACTCCCCAAGTGTGGGGGCTGCCCCCAACCAGCAGAGCAGCAGAGACGAGAGCGCCCAGGGCACTGCCTGGCGAGCCTGGAGCGTGAAGGGAGGGATCATGCACCCCCACCTGTGTCTCATTCTTGGGGAGGCATCTTTGGAAGAAGTGAGCAGAGCTTGACTTGACAAAGTGGGGGGTTTAACATGGGGAGAAAAGCCCGAGCTCAGAGAAGACATAAAACATGGCTCTGCCTCTGGGTTCATGCAACACTCGCTCACCCCCAGACGGAGAGCTTAACTGCTCCTGGGGTGACAGGGACAAGGGGGACACAGCCGTCAATCTCCTGTGTCGGCTTGGGTGACGGAGGAACGTCTCTATGCCTAGATTCCTCATCTATAGATTATGAGAGATATCACATTTCAGGATACAGATTCTCATGAAGGTTTCTGGCGAATGCGTTATTTTTTTATATTGAAGATTCTCATGTCCCTCTTCACTTATTAGAGTAGGGATTTTCTACTCTAAAGTGAAACCACGTTCTAATGGTCTATAATTATGCTATGCTCAGCAAAATTCCCGCGTAAACACCACTCCTTCCATCGCTCCTGCTGGCTGAGGAGTCAGAGCCCCCAGGAGAGCGCAGGCCCCGCGTGCTTCCTCCGGCAGGGCCGTGCTCCAGCACCTCACGTCTCACCATCTGAAGAGCAGGTCCCTCCAAGGGTCACTGCGGGTGGCCAAATGCAGTGTGGGCTGTGGAGAACAGTATCTAAGACACAATGCTCAGCACAGAAAAACAGGAAGGAACCTGGAAAGGTGCTGCTTGCATGGGGTCCGCCCAGATTTGATCCCCACCACTCTGAGCACAGAACCACCAGGAAATCCTGAGCAATGCTGGGTGAGGCCCCAAATCAAAAGGAACCAACAATAAGCCAATAAAAAGCAACCCATGGACCCCAGGAAGCTGGCCGAGGGGCTAGGCAAGCACCTGTCTGAGAAAAGGAGGGCTCTGTGTGTGCTGTAGAGCCTGCGCTCACCTGTCTGCCCTTCACCACGTGCTTGGGCACAGGCACCTTGACCTCCAGATCGGTGTAGTCCTGCGACCAGGTGTACTTCTCACGCACAGCACCGTTGTAGCTCTCAGCATTTCTCTGGAACTGCTCCTGCCTCCTGAGAAAGAACAAGGGAGAGATAGCTCAACCCACACACTGCCTCAGGGTCGCCCAAGTAGCCCCGATCCCACCCCCTCCGTCCCCCTCCATCCCTCACACTCCGGGAGCCATTTCCTCTCTGCCCTGCGGGCCAGGCACAGGGGAGCTGAGTGCCATGCCCGCGGGCTCCCTGCAGAGAGCTGCTAAGAAACCAGGTGCCTGGCAGAACACAGACACCTGGACAGACGCAGTTCCTCAGAAATGCTTGGGTTTTGTTCTTGTTTCTTAAAGCAAGGCAACTTCAGACACCATTGCTCAACCTGCCTCCAAGCTTGACTGGCCAACTGATCAGACCCAAGCATGGCGCTGAATGGCACGGTCACTACAGGGGAGCAGTGAGCCCAAGACAGCTGGGCTTCTGAAACTTTCTACACTTGTAACCCTTTTTTACTCAAGAACCTGAAGCAACCTTGGACACTTAGTTCCCATTCTGGGGAAGGGCGGGAGAGGGTACAGGTTGAGCAGTAGTCTCTGAGAGAAGTGTTCTGTTTGCGAAGGAGCGACAGTACAACGAGCAGAGCACTTGTCTTACACACAGTCAACCCAGGATTTGATCTCCAGCACCCCATATGGCCCCCAAGCACTGCCAAGAGTCCTGAGCACCTCCAGTTGTGGCCCCCAAAGTAAAAACAAAAAGTTACCATATAGGGGCCCCTCTCGGAGAGCCCGGCAAGCTACCGAGAGTATTCGATATGCCAGACACAGTAACAACAAAATCTCCAATGGA
>JAOXYA010179140.1:0-20791 GCA_028565675.1 Sorex palustris | reverse complement strand
GCAATGCACAGAGATTACTCCTGGCTCTGCACTCAGGAATTACTCCTGGCGGTGCTCAGGGGACCATATGGGATGCTGAGAATCGAACCCAGGTCGGCTGCGTGCAAGGCAAACACCCTCCCTGCTATGCTATCACTCCAGCCCCTGAACTCAACTTTTAATGACGGTTTCATTGGTCCCTGCTCACGGGTCTCTGCTTGGATGTCGCTTCTTTCGGGAAGCCTTCCTGGATGTCCCCGCCCATGACCTTAGGAACCTCACTGAGGTGTCTGGCTGCCCTGTGCCTGGCGGTCATCTCGGGGACGTGAGAGCTGTATTGCCTCTCCCTGGCCTCACTGCCCAGTGCCTGCCTGGCTTGGGCATTGTGTTCTGGGAGAGAGAAGGGAGCCGGGAGGTGGGACGTTCAGGGTCAGGGGCTCGGGAGGCTGTGGGGGTTTCTGCACCCTTTGGTATCTGACCCAGGCCCTCCGGGCCGGCCGCCATGCACGGGCAGCAGCTGGCGTGTCGGGAGAACACAGGTGCTCCCAGCACAGCTAATCCTGCCTGTTTTGACCCGCGTGCCAGGGGTCCGAGCATCTGCGTGGATGGAGCCGATCTGGGGTGTGGCCACTCAGCGTCCCCGCGGGGCCCAGCTTGGGGTGTGTCATGGTTGGGAGGCCCGAGCACTGTGGGGGCTCTGGACTCTCGCCTCCCACCTGGCCGGGGAGTCTGAGTCTCCCTCCCCAGCTGGTTGGGGTGTTGATTACTTCCTTATCTTTGTACTTTTCTCCTTTTTGTGGGGAGCGCGCCCCTGGCCCCCCTCAGAATCACTCCCGGCATACTCGGGGGACCCCGTGGGATCCGGGGACAGAACCTGGGTTGCCCATGTGCGAGGCACACGCTTTTCGTGCCGGACTGTGGCTCCAACCCCCGGTTCGTGAGCTTTGTTACAGCAGCTTCAGTGGAACCTGTGTCCTCCCCACCTGCCCACCTCGGAGCCCCTCGGTTCCCGATCACCGTCCCCTCCCTTCCCCTCGCCGTTCCACTCGAATTAGTTGGCAATTTCCGGCCACTTCTGCGGCCACTGGGCCACGTGGGGCTGAGCGATGGGTCCCGAGCTCTGTTCGGGTCCATGCTCACGTCTGCGTGGCATCCCTTGGCATCCCATCTGAGTCAGACTCGGTGTGAGTGTGTGTGTGGGGGGGGGGTCTTCATTTCCACCTTCCTTCCTCCTGGGGCGCTTCCGAATTGTCCGGCTGCAGGGAGTCCGGGCGTGTGCTTTCCATGGATCCTGTGACTGCTCAGTGGACTGAACCCCTGGCGACAGAATCGTGGGTCCCGTGGTCGAGCCCGTGCGGTGGTCTCTCATTCGGCTCATGGGAGACTGTCTCCATGCTCCCTGCCTCGTGGTCCCTGATGGCTGCGCCCCCTCCAGCCCTCACAGCACGGGCCAGAGGCAGACCGGAAGTCAGAGGCACCTTTCCCCTCCCACACACACATACACACAGCTTTGCCTTCACACCTGCCCTCCGTGAGGACTTTCCCACCGTACACTCCAGACCTGGGGGGGGCTCCCCCCGAACTGCGAGGGAACTGGGAAGACAGACCCCAGCTTCCCGTGGAGAATGCTGGTGGGCGCGCTGACCCCCTGCCCTTTACTCTGTGTACCCAGACCTGGGTCTGTGTTTCACTGGGAGCTGGATGAGGGGTTTGGAGCCCCCCCTGCAGCTCCACTGGGGGCTTGCCTAGGGCCTGGGGGGGGCCAGTGTCAGTCACCCCCAGCCTCCTGGGGGATTCGGGGGTCTCCGACCCAGGATTCGGGGTCTCCGGCCTTCCTTGGCTTCATCACCATGGGGTCCTGCCTGTGTCTCAGGCCCACGCTCCCTCTGACAGCCTCATGGTGCCATGACGGGACCCTGGGCCCGGGCAGGGTGTGGGGGCAGGGGAGAAGTGTGGGGGAGGGTCCCAGGAGGGCTCGGAGGCCACACTAGGGGCCCAGCAGACCTTGGAGCTTCTACTATGCTGCCCTTGGGGGTGTCACTGGCCTCTCTGCGCCTCTCCAACAGGGCTGAGATCCCTGGGGGCCACCAATGCGAGGACCCGGAGGGGGGCTCTTGGTCCCTCTGGGCCTTCCTCGGCCCCTTGCTGTGCCCCATCTCAGAGTTTGTCCTTTAGAGCCCCCCACGACCCTCCCCTGCAGGCTGTGCGCCAGGATTCCAGGGTGGGCCTCTCCCCCCCTGCCCTGTTCCCCGCCCATCTGGGGGTGCAGCATCCGAGCCAGAAGCTCCCCCCCAGGTCTCTCCACGCGGGGTTGCCCTTGGAGCGTCCGCAGCCCAGACCCCCGACGCTGAGCCCTGAGCCTTGTGAGCAAGCTCCTCAGGTGGCCCCCTGGAGGCGTCCCACTCCAGCAGGCCTGTTGGCCAGGGATGGCCTCTGAGGTCTGCCCCGGCCGCCGCCCAGCACCCACAGACCATCAACAGCAGGGGAGGCGTGGGGGCCAGCACAGCCCCGGGCAGACGAGCAGACTCGGGCCCTTCCCCAGTGCACCGCCACCTCTGGGCAGTCCTCTTCACGCTGTCCTGCACTCCTGGCTCGTGGCTGGTCTTGCATCCAGTTCCATTTCCTTCCAGTGAAATCTGCGGGTCCCAGAAACTGCAGGATTGTTTCCCCCTGCGCATGGGGCCAGTCTGCCTGATTTTCAGTTGGGGAGGGGGGCCCTTCTCCTAGTTAGGGGCTGGACCAGGCCTCCTGGGCACAAACACCTGTGCAGCCCATTGAGCCACCCTGCCCCGCCAGGCTGTCTGGGAGCCCCGTTTCCCTGGCCTGCCACTCCGCGGGTCGGGGGGCCTGTTGGTGGCACCAGTGCCATGGTTCAGTGTGGGGAGGAGAGTGGGTGGTGGGTGAGGGGGTGTGCCTGAGCAGAAACCCACCCTGGAGGGGTCCCAGGGACCCCCGTTCTGGGGCAGGGGAAAGAGGCAGGGCCAAGGCAGAGGGGGGAACTTGCCCCGCTGCTGAGCACACCGGGTTCTGGGGGCCCATGTGGGCAGCAGCTTTGCGGGGGTTAGGTGGTCCTAGACTAAGCGGGCTCGGGCTGGGGCCCCTGACTTGCAGCTCCCGAGAAGCTGGAGGCCCCCATCCCCGGAATCAGCCTGGGGTCCCCGTCCCTGACGCCCTCCACCCAGCCTGGCCCCTTCCTGTCCTGGGTGGGCGCAGCCCAGTGAGTTGGTGTTTTTATTTCTAAGAAAAAGATTTCTGGGGGGCTGCAGAGATAGGAGGGTTGGGGGTGGGGGCACTTGCCTGGCGTGCGGCTGACCCAGGGTCCGCCCCTGGCACCACAGTTGGTCCCTGAGTCCCGCGGGTATTCCACAAGAAGCAGGAGCCCCAGGCAGCCGGAGGTGCCACTGCCAGTGCTCGGCGTGGCCATGGCCATCAGGATGGCGCCCACGGAGGGACGCTGGGTGCGAGGGCGTGGCCTCGGCAGCCGCTCTGGGACCGCAACGGGCCCTGCCCATGGCCCAGGAGACGGAGGCGTCCTGGGCTTGGCGAGGGGGCCACAGAATTGCTGCTTCTCTCCCGGTAGAAGCTCAATGTGGTACTATGGACGGGGGGACAGGCAGGGGCCTTGGTGGTGTGAAGCTGGTGGTGTGAGGCTGTCTGGGTCAGGCACGCCGGACTGGAGGGGGCATGAGGGAGGGGCCCTCTGCTACAGGCGACCCAGCAAGATGGACCGAAGCCCCGAGGTGCTGGGCGTGGGGTCTGGACGGGCCGAGCCCACCGTCCCTCTCCTGGGCTGCGTCTCACAGCTCCCTGGCTCTCTGTGGCCTGCTGGGTGCTCTAGGGGGGGTGCCCTGGCTTTTCAGTTGGGGGCTGCACCCAGCGATGCCCAGACCGTGTGGACACTGGCTCAGACCTGTCACACTCACATGCGGAGTCCGTGCCCAGCGCTCGCCCAGAGTGAGGGGGTCGGCCCCAGGACTTGGGGCGCCCGGTGGCCAGGTGCCCTGGCTGGGGTCGGAGGGGCCGGGCTGGCAGCATCCCTGCAGCCCGCTGTCCACTGCCAGCTTGTCCCGCCCTGCTGGGACCTCCTGCCGGTCCCCTCCCCGTCCCAGTGCCGCGGTGCCAGTGCGGGCGCGTCCGGCCCGGCGTGTCGGCTGAGGAGGCGTCTCTCTGTGTGTGTTCTCAGCTTCTTTTCCGAGCAGCCGGCATATGGCGCGGCTGGTGCGCGGGCGTGTTTGGGCGCCTCGTGCCTTCTGGGGGCGACTGTTTCCCGCCCGCCGGGGTGCTCAGCTGCTAGCCCGGACGCCAGGGAGCGGCGGGAATCCCGGGAGGTGGCGGTGGACTCCTCTCCAGACGCCCCCTGGGTGGGGGGGCTGGGACCACCTGGGCCCGGGAAGGAGCTGGTGGCCAGTGTCCGCAGGGCCCAGCTCCAGGGGGTAGCTGTGTGGGCACACTCCAGCCCATGGCCGCTGCCCTCAGCCCATCACGGCACCTGGTTCTGCCTGTGCCCAACCTCAAACCCTGGGCCTTGCTGGGCGTCCACTGAGTTGTCTCCATTATCTATCATGTAAGGGATGTGGACATGCCCCCCCCCCTTGAGTGGCCATTCTCCGAGACATCTCTTCCCCCATATCAAACGCCAGCCAGGAGGAGGGTGTGTATGGTGGGGGTGCTCTGGCCGGCCCCCTCTCTCCATCTCACCACGCCTCTGCCCCCAGATGCCCCTCAGCAGAGCTGCTCTGCCCTTACACACACCCAGACAGCTGCCCCGCCAGCCTAGCTGCATGGGTGGCCCTGGGGGTCACTTTTCCTTGAGTGACACTCAGCCCTGCCTGGGCACTTGCTCTGGGCTCACTGGGGGACCACGGCCATTGCCAAGAGCTACTCTAGCTTGTGGCCCCGGGCGGCGCCTTGAGGGGCCCAGGGTGGGCCGGGAGGGAGGTGCTTCCCCCCCAGCCTCTGTTTGAGAGTTTTGCACTGAAGCCCCCTCAGGTGTTCTCTCTTCCACCCCGGAAGAAACTAGGCTATCAGCCTGGTGGACTTCAGAGCCCGGGTCGTGCCCCTGCTACGAGCATGTGTTGGCTCCGCGCCCAGCGTCCAGGAGCCGTGTGCATTGGGGTCACACCCAGCTGCTCCCTTTCTTGCTCCCCGTCCGAGGCTCTCGGGAATACGCTGGCCTGGGGTTCCGGTAGGGCAGAGGAGCTGACCCCCATGGTCCCTTCAGGGGCCGGTGACCTGGGGAACTTCCAGACCACTGTCTGAAGAGCACTCTGGGGGCTCTCTTCACCCTTTTCCTTCCCAGTGGGTGTGGGGGAGCCCCCTGCCTCTGCATCTGGTCGGGGGGAGGGGGGACCGGGCGGCTGGACGCAGGTTCCCAGGCCATCGCCATGCACATGGGTAGTGGAAGTTAGTTGGTGGCTGTACTTCTTGGTTCGACTCTGGGTGGGGGTCCCCACTCGCACCCTGCTTGGGGGCGGATTCTCCTCCAAGTGCTCAGGGACTCTCCTGGCAGTGCTCAGGGGGTGCTCCTGGTGGTGCTCTGGGCTTCCGCGGGTAGTTTGGTGCCGCTCTCCCCGATCCTCACGCCTCCCCCACTGCCCTTTGTGGTGGTGATGTTCGGGGTCACACTGTGGGGACTCCAGGGTGTGTGGGTGGTGCTGGGGATCAGACTCACGGACTCAGACCTCCAGGGCAGTCACGATGCCAGAGCCCCGGCCTGGCCCCCCCCTCCCTGTGTGCATGTGCTCACATGTGCTCATGACACACATGCTTACATACATGGGCTCACATACACCTGTTCACATACAGGTGCTCATAGCTCACACACACGTTTATACACGTGCTCATAACACACACCTGTTCACATACACACGTGCTCATAGCTCACACACATGCACACACCTGCTCAGCACACACACACACTGACATATACATGAACTTACATACACACAGGCACTCCTGCACTCACCCTCACAGGCACACACTCTTGAATGTCTCCCTCGCCTGTGAGGTCTAGCCCTGGCACCGTGGGTGACCGATAGCCCTGGGGTCGTCTCTGAGCAGTACCCCATGTGGGGTAGGGCCAGGCACTGGGCGTCTCTTCCCAGGTGTGGCAGTGTGGGGTCCACTCTGGGCCCTCGAGCAGGACGCTCACACTGCTAAAGTTGGGGTCCTGGGGCTAGCCGGGTCCTCTGGTGACATGTCCGTGCTGGTCCCAGGGACACAGCCCAGGTCATCTCCCACAGGGAGGTGCTGCCTCCAGGCAGGCTGCTGGGCACGCATCTGGGGGGGTGGCCTCTACATGCTTCTGGCTCCAGGCACGTGGAGTGGACAGCCCTGTCTCAGGGCCCTTCTCCGTCACTTCCCACTATGGGATGGGGATGGTCTGTTGTCGTGGAGCGGGGGGAGGGGACAGTTTTGCAGGGAGGTTGAGACCTGTCCCAGGGCTCCCGCACCCCATTCTGGGAGGTGATGTCTGGCCTGGTGGGCAGAGGGAGGCTTTATTTATTTATGGTTTGGGTCTGGGGGTCATACCGGGCAGTGCTCAGAGGTTAATCCTGGCTCTGTGCTCAGGAATCACTCTTGGCAGACTCGGGGGGCCCTGTGTATGCTGGCGAGGGGACCCCAAATGCCTGCAAGGTAGACACCCTCTGCGCTGTCCATCGCTTAGGCCCCTCCTTTCCCAAGCTTCCTGCCCCGTGCAGGTGCGTCTGTGTGTACAAGAAATGTGTATGGCTGGGGCTGGAGCGATAGCAACAGCGGGTAGGGCTGTTTGCCTTGCATGCGATTCAATTCCCGGGTTCGATTGCCCGGGTTCAATTCCCAGCATCCCATATGGTCCCCTGAGCACCGCCAGGGGTAATTCCTGAGTGCAGAACCAGGAGTAACCCCTGAGCATCGCCGGGTGTCACCCAAAAAGCAAAAAACAAAAAAAACAAAACAAAACAAAAAAAACGAAGTAGAAGAAAAGAAATGTGTATGGTGACCGTGAGCTGCTTCCCACCCAGGCTGGCCACCAGCAGATGTGTGAAGGAGGGAACAGGGCCACCAAGCTGGTTGGTGACCAGTCGCCGTTGATTCCAATCTCGGTCCCTCCGTTCATTCTGTCCTCCCCGCGCGCCTGTTCCAGTCTCACGCTGCCCGTTCTGCCTCCTCCCTGCCCACTCTCATGCCTCAGTTATACCAAACAATCACCAGGGGCTGGGGGGTAGCAGTTCCACGTAGGTCAGATAGCACAACGTATGAAAGCCCTTCCTTCCGGGGAAGCTCTTCCAAGACAAAAGATCTCCTCCTGCCCGGAGATCAGCTCAAGGCGGAATTTCGAGGGGCACGTTTCTTCTTTCCTTAGTCCATATGCATTTAAGCAATCATCTTAAATGTACTTAATAATCTTTCTAGTCATTTTGTATGGACACAGTAAGAGATATATTAAGCTTGTAGGGTGGGACATCTCTCCTGGGGACATCTCACTATAGGGGCCAGACTACAGTCCTCAGGCCAGCTTAGTCCTTCCTAACCCTTGCAGGGTCCTTGTCCAGTCACTTCCCTTGGATCATGAGAGAATTTTGTCCGTGACCTTAATTATAAGTTTTGTGACACTTGGTCTGTCCCGTTTCGATGCCAGGGTAGCTTACAGCTTGCCCTGGGTACTGCCAGTCCCTTTGTTGGGAACCTACTTTGCAGGTACTAGGAACTAAGGGCAACTGAGGCTTAAGTCGAGTAAATATGACAGGTGCCCAGGAGTAAATATCATTCAGAGTCAATTAACTCCCAAGTTCCAAAAAAAAATAGTAGCACTAGCCATCTTCCTGTATCTATACTTTGCTCTAAGGTAAACTATGCAAAGGACATAAGGAAAAAAGAAAAGCAACATTTCACTTACAAAATCCAGATCTCTGAAGAATCTGACTTGACAAGTCACAGGTTCTGGTTAGGGGAAATGAGTGATTTAACAGATAAGGGAAGCAGAGCGCAAAGGAGAAGTTAAAGACGAAGACGGGAGTGCCTCATTTCCTCGGGAGCACTGTGATGGGTGTTACTCAGTAAACTCCTTGCAGAAGAGGAATCAGCCTGGAGAAGAAGGACAAACCCGTGTTACCCTACTCGCGTCCACACTGGCAGTGCTCCATGTTGGGTTTCAGGAATTTTTGGGGGGGGGGGAGTGCAAGTTTTCACACCTGCAAGACACGTGCTTGACTGCTGAACTGCATCCTCTACCCCCACCTTGTTTTGTTTTGGAGAAGGGGGGGTTCCACATGGTGCAGCCAGGCTCAGATCCAGCGTCACAGTCTGAGGGTGCAGTGTGACTTGAGGGTACCTGGACTGGCCCACAGCGCTAGGGGGGGGGTCTCCGTGGCTAGACCTGGCCATGCGCCAGTGAATCCCAGCCTCCCGTGAGCACTCAACTCACGCCTGGAACCTTTATCCCCATCCCAGTTCATCATTTTTGAGCCCTTTTTTGGAGGAAGGGAGCGTGGTGGGCTACTTGGGATCCCCTTTTGGCCCCGGGGATCGCTGCTGTGGTGTTAGGTTCTTATCCTCAAGAAGTCAAGCTTCAGGGGCTGGAGCGATAGCACAGCAGGTAGGGCATCTGCCTTGCATGTGGCCGACCCGGGTTCGATTCCCAGCATCCCATATATAGTCCCCTGAGCATCACCATGCGTAATTCCTGAGTGCATGAGCCAGGAGTAACCCCTGGGTGTGACCCAAAAGGGGGGAAAAATAAAGTCAGGCTTCAAAGCAGGGGATGGGAGAACAAGTGGCCGAATTCAAGTCAAGGGCCAGAGAGAAGGGAAAAGAATGGGGGGGTGGGGGAGAACACGGGGGACTCGCTCAGAGGAAGACGGAGGTCCCTTACTACCTTAGTCCCCAAGGGGAGGGCGAGCATTTCTTTGTTGAGTTCTAAGAAAGTGAGAGGGAGCAGATGGGGCTGAAGGGGTAGGACCGTGCGGAGAGTGCTCACCCTGCACCTGGCTGAGAACCGGGTTCGATCCCTGGCACCACGTATGGTTCCCTGAGCCCTGCCAGGAGTCATCCCTGAGTGCGGGGCCAGGAGGAAGCCTATGGCAGCACCCAACACGAGACAGGGCGGGTGCTGGGATGCTTGTTCTTTGCGTTACCTGGCAGCCCCGGGCCGCCCTCCTGACCCTCCTCTCCTTTCCTCGGCCATGTCCTGGGCTGACCCTGCCCGCTGGCCCTTGGATCGGTCCAGGCCCCGAGGCACTCAGGGCTGCCACCTCCAGCCTGGTGTTGTTCTGGGGTAGACTCGGAGCCCTGAGCCCTGCGTATTATGGGTTCTCTCTGGATTTTGGATTTGGGGCCATACCCCTGCGATGCTCAGTGCTCTACACTCAAGGATCACTCATGGCGGTGCTTGGGGGACCATCTGGGGTGCCAGAAATTGAACCCGGGTTGGCTGAGTGAAAGGCAGATGCCCTCTCTGCTGGACTTTCTCTCCGGATCCTTTTATTTGTTTATAGTTTTGGGTTTGGCCACGGCCGGCCGCTCTCGGGGCTTACTCCTGGCTCTGTGCTCAGGAGTCCCTCCTGGTGGGCTCAGGGGACTGTGAGGGGTGCCGGGGGTTGAGCCCGAGTCGGCCATGTGCCAGGGAAGTGCCCTCCACCCTGTGCTCACTCCGGCCCCGTAACTGGTTCTCCCCATGAGATCCCGCGTCCTAAGCGTTCCTGAAGGTCAGTTGGGTGCAAACCCCTCTCCCCCTCAGCATTCTGCCCCCCATTCAGGTTGGGAAATGGGAAAAAATGGAGGGGCGGGGGTGGCTGGTGCAATAGCACAGCGGGTGGGGCATTTGCCTTGCACGCGGCGGACCCGGGTTCAATTCCCAGCATCTCATATGGTCCCCTGAGCACCGCCAGGAGTAATTCCTGAGTGCAGGGCCAGGAGTAATGCCTGTGCATTGCTGGGTGTGACCCAAAAACAAAAAAAATGGGGGGGGGGCGGGCGGGGGCCGAAGGAGTACAGGGTTGAAGTGCCTGCTCGCAGCGGCCCACCGGGTCCAAACCCAGTTCTCCGCAGCATTCCGGCTTCTCGGGAGACCCCACTGTCAGATTGGAAGTAGCTTAGATGAAAGTGGGAAGTCTCGGGCCCCGGCAGACGGGAGCCAGGCTCAGTTCACCCCTCCCCACTCTGTTTGGGAGACGCCTGGGCCCAGAGGGTCCCGGGAGCCCAGATGGCCTCACCAGCCACCAGGATCGGCCCCCGCCCCTAACTGGATTAGGCCTATGCCGGAAGGAGCGAGCCCTGCTCTGGAGTCACTTGCCTCAGCCTGATTCAATTTGGGTCTGGAGCCTGGAGGGCCGCCCAGACCTTTCTGGGAATGACTCAGAGGCTGGGGGCTCAGGCAGGGGAGGGGGCAAAGGGTGGGGAGGATCCTTGGACTCTGGACAGACCCTCACCTGGGCTTCCTCCCCCCAGGGCAGGGGTGTTGGCCCCAGGCTGTCTGGGAGTCCCTGAGTATGTCCCTGTGGACTCTGCTAACCCGAAATTTAAATCTTGGGTAAGGGGTGGGGAGTTTGTGACCGGTCCTAGAATGGAGCCCTTGGCACATCTGGGGCTAACCGTGGCTTCACCCCTGCTGGGGCCCACCCGACCCCAGGGCAGAACTGTGATTGCCACCCTGATTCCTCCCAGTTCCTTCCTACCTGGTCAGGGCCACACTTGCTGTCACTAATGTCACTCTGTGCTGTCTGCTTCCACCCAGAGCCCCTGGCTTGGGGGCCTCCTGCTGCTCTGAGTGAGGCCCTGAGCTGCCCTGTCCACGACCTGGCCCCTCCCCACCCCATCCTGGGGCCCAGACAGGTCTGGGCTCTCTGGCCTCCTCGGCTCTGATCCCGAGGACAGCTGTCCCAATGGAAGTGACCCCCCACTGACTCTGGGGGCCCGGGAAGGAGCGGGGACAGAATTCAGGAGCCGACCTTTGGCTCGAACCGGTGCGGGGTTGCGGGGGCCCACTCCCTTTGGAAGCTCTTGGAGGGGCCCCCACAGGTCAGAGTCCTCCCGGGGCTCTCCTGGGGCCACCGACAGGAAGCAGTGAGGACTTCCAAAAGGGGCCTGGGCTGGGGGCCTGGGGGGACGGGGCCATTGACTCCACCGACATGAACTTGAGTGGCTGAGTAGGCAGGCAGCCTCAGGACGCTGGGGCCAGGAGGAGCAGCTGTGCGTGCACGGGGCCACCCGGAAAGGGGGCTTACGGGGCAGGGGGCAGTCAGGGGGGCTAGGTGGGGCTGTGGGCAGAGCTGTGGCAGGGGCGGGAGACTGGCAAACTTGGGGCTGGCACGGTGGCTCTGCCGGTCGTTGGGGTGAACGAGGGCCAGTACTGAGGCTTGATCCCTGTCCTGCTGGGAGAGTGCCCCACCCTGGGGTGCCCCGCCTTGTCCCCCACCCCTTAACCGCCCCTCCCTGCCCCCACAGGTGACCATGAAGCGCTGTGACGGGCCCATCCCCGCCAACGGCTGCGGGCCCGACCGCTGGACTCCTGCCTTCACCCGCAAAGACGAGATCATCACCAGCCTGGTGTCTGCCCTGGACTCCATGGTGAGTGGCCTCCGGGTGGGGCGGGGGTCAGTTCATTCGGAAGCCGGGGCTGGGTCAGGCTGTAGCCTGCCTGTCGGTCGGGGGCAGCGGGGTTCAGAGAGGGCGGGACCTCGCCTGCAGTCACACAGCACAGTATCATCCCATTGGTGGGAATCAAACCCAGTAGCCCCCAGGACAAGGCAGGTGTTCACCCTCTAACCTGCACCCTCCGTCCCTACATTTTGAGGCCGATTTTGGGGTTTGTTTTGGGTACTTGGGACCGAGCCCCGGCCTGCAAGGAAAGGAAATCTCTTTCCCTCAAGCCTCATGCCGGCTCACGGGACTGACTTTGGCTTCTCGTTTGTTTTTGGTTTTTTTTCCCCCATGTTGTAAACATGGGTTGCTTCCGGAGGCGGGGGAAGTGTTGCTTTTGGGGGCCACAGCCAGGGCGAAGCTCAGGGGTTACTTCCAGAGGTGCTCAAGGGGACCATATGGTACCAGACTTGGTTTGGTTTTGGGGCCACACTCAGGGATCCCCAGGGGTTACTTCTGGCGGGTTCAGGGGCCGCACCAGATGCCGGGGATCGAACCCTGGTGGGTTACACGCCAAGGCAGACTCTCTCCCTGCTGTCCCGTCCCTCTGGCCCAGGCACTGGGAACTGAATGTGGGGGGGACCACATATCCTGACTCTTCCGAGCCCCGTCCCTCACCATCACCTGTCCCGTAGGGTTTTTTTTTTTTTGAAAGGTTTTTTCCATTCATTTGTTTTTTGTTTTGGGGGCCATCCCTGACAGTGCCCCCAGCCCCCTTCCAGTCCTGCCTGGGAGCTGGACGGTGTGGGAGAGGGGCCCTTCCAGCAGCCGGGCAGCGTGGCCTTCCTGAGGAGGGGCTCCCAGAGCCCTGGCCTGGGCCTCGAAGCCTGGAGTCCAGCCCCCAAGGGCAGCGCCAGCCACACCAGCACTGACGCGAGGAGGAGCTCGGGTCATCAACTCTGAGTGACTCGCCCGACTCTGGCCTCATTCCGAGTCCTCGCTTGTGGCTGGACGTGGCTGGGGGCAGCCAAGCTGGTCACTGTGGAAATAGGGCATTTCTCTCACCTCAAAAAGTTCTAGACTGGGGCTGGAGCAATAGCACAGTGGGTAGGGCTTGCATGCGGCCGACCCGGGTTGCATGCAGCCGACCTGGGAATCGAACCCGGGTTGGCCACGTGCAAGGCAAATTCCCTACCCACTGTGCTATTACTCCAGCCCCTATTTTTTAATTTTTAAATTTGAATTTTAATGATCACTGAAGTTCTCTGAAGTTCAGGTCAGCTCACTGTTGTAGCTCTCTCAGCCCCTAACTGAAGCCCCGCCCTGGATCCTAGAGGCCATGTACGTGCCCCTGAGCCTGGCTACCACCCACCAGCCTCCCTCGCTCCCAGTCCCAAGCCCAGAAACCCAGACACTGGGGCTCCTTACACCCCCTTCAGAGTGACTCTGGTCACTGCAGTTTCAAGAGGTTTGACTATGGCCCAGAAAGGTTAAGGAGCTATCCTGGGTCACACAGCAGCAGGAACAGAGACATTAAGGGGCTTTCCTGAATCACACAGCAGCAGCACTAGCTCAGAAGCCAGAGTTCCCAGGTCTGTCCCAGAGTGCCACCATCTAATCCAGATCCAAGCGCTATTTATCAGGCACACACCACCTGCAGGCTTGCCATGGCCTCTTGGCCAGGCTGATGGTCTTGGTGGCAGGGGCCACGTAAGTGCCTCTGGGCCTGGCCACCACCCATGAGCCTCGCTAGCCCCTCCAGTCCCACCCCAGACCCTGGGCTCCTTGTGCCAGCCTACAGATTGAAAACTGGGACCGAGCAGGCTGGGCCTTGCTTCTTTGGGGGCTTCTGCACTCCCAGGATCTGCCCCCCCCAGTAGGGGACCTGGGGGGTCCATGCCTCCTCCGGCCTCTGCAGTGGGGGCGGGGGGCGATGTTCATTCATTCCCATCGCACTCAGACCAGACCCGTTTGGGGTGCCCACCCCAGCCGCTGGGAAAGCCCATGCCCACCCCCAAAGCCCAGCAGACACACAGATCTGGCGGTGGGCATCCTCCAGCCCCCGGCTCTGCGCCCCACAGTGCTCCGCGCTGTCCAAGCTGAACGCCGAGGTGGCCTGCGTGGCAGTGCACGACGAGAGCGCCTTCGTGGTGGGCTCCGAGAAAGGGCGGATGTTTCTGAACGCGCGCAAGGAGCTGCAGTCGGACTTCCTCAGGTTCTGCCGTGAGTGCGGGGGGCCCTTCGTGCTTTGGGGAGCGTGTATGTGGGGGAGGGGGAAATGTGTGGACAGGGAGGCCGGGCGACCATACTGGCTAGTGGCCCGTGGTGGGGACTGAGGGACTAAACAACGGGGCCAGACCTGTCCACCCCCATCTGCTCATTGACACTGATGACGGAGCCACCCTTTCCCGGTATCTCTGACATGGGAACAAACGTTATTGCTCGCCTAGTGCTCTCTTGGGCGCTAGAGCTCCGTGCAGGGACCTTTGTTGTGGGCGTGGCGTCGGAGCCTTGGGCGTGGTTTGGGGGTCTGGGTGTTGCCTCGGACCCTAGGGCATGGCTTAGGGTCTGTGGGTTGGCCTCGTTGCTAATGGATATGATTTAGGGTTGGGTGTGGCGTTGGAGCCGTGGACATAGTTTAGGGTCTGTGGGTGTGGCCTTGGAGCCATGGGCGTGGTTTAGGGTTTGTGGGTGTGGCCTCGGATCTGTGGGCATGGTTTGGGGGGGTCTGGTATGGCTTTGGAGCCATGGGCGTGGTTTAGGGCCTGTGGGTTGGCCTCGTTGCCAATGGGCGTGGTGGCGTGGTAGTGGGAGTTGGCTGTGACTTCACGTCTGGTGGGCGTGGCCTCCCGACCACCCAGTTTGCCAGCGAGCAGAGTGGGTGAAGGCCTCCCCAGTCAGCCCTGGGACTCACTCAGCCGTGGCTCCAGGAGCCTCGCAGAGCTTTCCGTGAAAATGTAGGCCAGGGCCAGTGAGCTAGCTCTGAGGACTGGAGCTCACCCTGGCGCATGTGAGACCCTGAGCTCCATCCCCATCCTCAGTGGCTGAAGCCGGTGATGGGTCCTGCCAGATCACTGACACTTGGGGCCCATGCCACGAGCCCTGCCCTCTCCCCCACCCCCGCCCCATCCAGCAGGAAAGAGTTCGGGCTTGACCTGGCTTCTTCACCTGCTGCCCTCTGGGTTCAGGCTCACAGGAGGCCTTGGGCTTAGGCCTGCTGGTGCTTTGGTCAGAAATGCAGTAGACTCTGCCTCCTGGTGCTCAGGACCACCTTGGATGTCACCCCGGGGAATGCTACTCCCACCACGGGAGTGCATCATTTCTGGTGTCTCTGGGTGCAGCTGCTTCCCCAGACAACCCTCCTCCCCCTCCCCCCTCAGGCTGGGGGGGGTGGCAGGGTCCTGGGATCCCAGTAGCTGGGCTGGGGAGGTGCACCTGGCTTCGCCCAGCCAGGCCGAGTCACTATTTTTAGCTCTGAGAGCTCAGCTGGTTTATTTCCAGCCTCGCAGGTTGCAGCCGGCAGCCGACTGCAGGCGAGGAGGCCCCTCAGCCCCTCCTGGCCCCCTTTAGGGCCATTTCTAGCAGGTCTCCCAGGGCCCAGGGGTCACTCCCATTGCCCCCCCCATCCACTGTGGCCTGAACCTCCATTCTTGCAGACTTTAGCCTCTTGCCGGGGGTGGGGCTGTCTTCTCATATGACAGCAGAACCTGGGTGCTTGGTGGGTTAAGGCAGAACATTTGGGGTCAGGAAGTTCGTGCCTTGGGTAGGGCACTTGCCTTGCACTTGTCTGACCCGGTTCAATCCCTGGCGTCCATGTGGCCCCCTGAGCCCCTCCAGGAGTGAACCCTGAGAGTAGAGCCAGGGATATACCGTGACTCGGTTGTGCCATCCCCTACATCACCCCAAAAGATAAAATGTTCTTTCGGGACAGAGATAGTACAGCGGGCAGGTTGCTTGCGTGACGCACCTCAACAAGGTTCAGTTCCCAGCACCCCTTAGGGTCCTCCGAAACCTTCTGGGAGTGACCCCCGAGTGCAGAGCCGGGAGTCGGCTGGGCTTGCTTGCACGGAACCCGTGTGGGTCTAGCAGGTTTCTCCTGAGGGTTCACCCCTGGGCTCAGAGAGGAAAAGGGGGCTTGTCCCAGCAAGTTAGAGGTGCCCCAGCAAGTTAGAAGGGACTCTGAAGTGACAGCTCCAGTTCACACATGCTTCCATTCATTCATTCACCCGCTCACCCATTCATTCATTCATCCTCTCCTCGGCTGGCTGGTCCCCTGCTACCCATGGCAGCTGACGGGACGGGCGTGCCCGGGGCCCCACACTCCCTGCGTTCTACAGGAGGACCTCCCTGGAAGGAACCGGAGGCAGAGCACCCCAAGAAGGTCCTGCGGGCTGAGGGCGGCAGCCGGAGCCTGGCGCGAGCTTCCCTGGAGCACGGTTCGGACGTGTACCTGCTGCGGAAGATGGTGGAAGAGGTGTTTGATGTTCTTTATAGTAAGATCCTTCCTCCTTCCATTCGGGGCCCCAGGCGGGTGGGAACCCGGCCCCGACCTCAGCCGGGGGCACTGCCCCTGCCCAGCCCTTGGTCAGGGGTCCCGCACGCCCAGAAATGGCCTGGCCACCTGCCTCCTGGCTCTACTGGCCATTCCAGCAGCCCTGTGGGACCAGGAGCCTTTTCCTGAATTTCCGTCTGGCTCCAGCCCTTTTTCCCCCTCACAGAACTGGGAGTTAAGCCCTCAGCACCCTGAGGTGCAGCCCCACAGCCAGAACATTTCATTAGAAACAAGGTGCCACGTGTCCGGCTGTGCCCACTGCCTGTCCTGAGTACACGCCGGTGCCAGCTGCCCCTCCTCACTTGGGAGATTGCCTCCTCCCTCTGTCTAGGGGACAGGGGCCCTCTGCTGGTGTCCCTGCAGGCGGGCCAGCCTGGAGAAAGCAGGCCGGACAGTGTTGTTGAACAGAGTGACAGCCGTGGGGGTCTGGCTGCCAGTCCGGTACGAGGGCAGCTGCGTGCCCTCAAAGTGACCTTGGGCTGGCCAGTCATCTTTTTTTTCTTTTTTTCTTTTTCTTTTTGGGTCACACTCGGTGATGCACAGGTAATTCCTGGCTCTGCACTCAGGAATTACTCCTGGCGGTGCTCAGGGGACCCTGTGGGATGCTGGGAATCGAACCCGGGTCGGCTGCATGCAAGACAAACGCCCTACCCGCTGTGCTATCGCTCCAGCCCCCAGTCGTCATTCCTGACCGACTTTATTCCCTCAGACTCCCCCAGAGGACCCCAAGGCCCCCATCAGGCTGGGCTGCTCATGCTCCCAGGGACTGTCTCACCAGCTGCAGGGGTCAGACCCAGAGTCCCCCCCCAGCCTGCTCCTTGCTCCCTGTGACAGTGTGGGGCTTCCTGGTTTAGGGGGCTGTCGCAGTTGGACACCGGTTGCCCCCCCCCGTCCCCTTCCCACAGCTCCCTCTTAACGTCGCCTCCTGAGAACCGTCTCTCCCCTCCGACACCCGTCATTTCCCCCCAGAGTGCCCACCTGAGGTCCCCTTGGGGGTTGGGCCCCCCGTGTGTGGCCCGGGGCTTGGCGTCTGCCGTCCCTCACCGTGCCTGCTGTCCGCAGGCGAGGCGCTGGGCCGGGCTGGCGTGGTGCCGCTGCCCTACGAGCGGCTGTTACGGGAGCCGGGGCTTCTGGCCGTGCAGGGCCTGCCCGAGGGCCTGGCCTTCCGCCGGCCGGCCGAGTACGACCCCAAGGCGCTCATGGCCATCCTGGAGCACAGCCACCGCATCCGCTTCAAGCTCAAGAGGTGAGCATGGCCGGACGTGTCTTGGTGGCGTGGGGGTGGTCACTGTCTGTCCCGGGGTGAGCCAAGGGTGGTCTCTCTCGGGGCAGGGGGATGGGGCTGGGCTGTGGGACATGGTCCCCATCAGAGCTGCGGCTGCGGCTGGGGTCGGGGTGGGGGGCGGGGGAGGTGTGCAGAGGAGGCCCGGCTGGGCCCCCAGCCCACACCGCCCCTTTGGGAGCCTAATCCTGTAGACCACCAGCCCAGCCCCGGGTCTGACCCGTTTGTTCTCTTTCCAGGCCACCTGACGAGGGTGGGCGGGACTCGAAGGCCCTGGTGGAGCTGAACGGGGTCGCCCTGTCCAGCAAGGGCTCTCGGGACTGCAGCCTGCATGGCTCCGGCCCCAAGGGTCCCGCCCCGGAGCTGCCGCCCACGGCCACTGCCTCGATGGCCAGCTTCCTGTACAGCTCGGCGCCACCCAGCCACCCCATCCGAGAGCTGAAGCAGGAGGCGCCCCCCGGACCCCTCACCCCCAGCGATCTGGGCCTGGGCCGCTCGGGGCCTGAGTCTAAGGGCCCTGGCCCCCAGGACTTCACTGATTGCTGTGGTAAGCAGCGGACCCCAGAGCAGGCCAAGGGGCAGAGGTCACTCCTCTGGGGTGTCCTCTTCCCAGGGCAGGCCGGGGGGGCTCAGGCCTGTCTGGACTGAAGGATGACTATGGGGCCGGGGTGGGTGGGGGTATCCGGCTCCTGTCCAGTGGGCTAGCATGCTTCCTTGGCTATCTCTGGGCCAGATCCCAGAGCATGGATGCAGGGAGTAAGGCCCCTGGGCCCACACACGTAGTGAGCACCTGCTGTATGCAGGCTGATGACCCATACACTTAGTGAACACCTGCTGTATGCAGGCTGATAGCCCGTACACTTAGTGAGCGCCTGCTCTAGGCAGGCTAATCAGTTGGACGCTTGTGGTGAGCACCTATTGTATACAGGCTAATTGGCCCATACACATGGTCAGCACCTAGCGTATATAGGCTACTTGGTGTGTATACTTAGTAAGCACCTGCTGTGTGCAGCCTGGCTTGGCAGTCTAAGAGGCTTAGATTCAGGTTGTGAGAACAACCTGGACCCAGATCCTGGTTCCCTGCCTGCATGTCCCAAGCCACAAGCCAACCTCTCTGAGCTCATGTCTCCTCACGGCAGAGACGGAGCTGCTGCTTCCCGAGATGCCCGTTCCTAGCGAGTGTGGGGAATGCATGTTCCGAGGCGCCAGTCTCCGCTGCAGCGGGCATGATGAGCACCCACGTTCCTGTGGTTCGCTCACAGCTGAAAGTCTCATCCCCGCAGCAGCGTGTCGTGGGCGCCGCGAGGCTACAAGAGCGCTTCTCTTGTGTGGGGGGGAAACGGGGCCCCTTCCCTCAGATGTGGGGGTGGAGCAGCGGGCCGGGTCCCCCCTCCTGTCAGCCCCCACCCCACCCGCCTGTGTGCGCATCTCGGGGCTCGGTCCTAGTGAGATGGGGCATCACCCCCAGGGGGCTCCCGAACGAACCTGCACCTCTCCTCTCCCTTGTCCAGGACAGAAGCCCCCCGGGCCCGCTGGGCCTCTCATTCAGAACGTCCACGCGTCCAAGCGCATCCTCTTCTCCATCGTCCATGACAAGTCAGGTAGGACCGCAGGGTGGGGAGATGCAGATGGGTGGGTGGGTCTGGGGTGGCCGGGGGGAGGGGGGCAGCACCATGTCTGGGGACTGGGGCTCACCCCGGGTCGATGTGGACGATGTCATGTGACCCCATCACAGCTGAGACCAACCAGCATGTCCCCCTCAAGAGTGTACACCTCAGAGGGCTCCCCTCCGCGTGCCCCACTGAGCGCATCTCTCTCAGAGTGTCCTTTTCCGAGCGTCCTCCTCAGAGCGTCTCCCTCAGACCGTTCCCCTCAGTGTCCACCGCAGAGTGTCCCTCTCAGCACCCACTTCAGATCATTCACCTCAGAATGTCTCCCTCAAAGCATGTCTCTCTCAGAGCATCTACTCCACCTCAGTGTCCCTGTTCAAGTGTTCCCCTCAGAGCGTCCCCCTCAGAGCATCTCCCCTCACAGGGTCCCCTTCAGAGCGTCTCCCCTCACAGGGTCCACTTCAGCATCTCCCTCAGAGGGTCCCCGAGGAACAGCCCCCTCAGAATATCTTCCTCAGAACATCTCCCTCAGCATCCCTTTCAGAGCATTCCCCTCAGAGTGCCCGTCTCAGAGGGTCCCCCTCAGAGCACTCCCCTCGGAGCCTCTGCCTCAGAGTGTCCCACTCAGAGCCTTTTCCTCAGCGTCCCCCTCAGAGTGTCACTACCACAGTGGGCTGTTCCTGTTCAGGATCTCCCCTGGTTTATGATCAGACTTCCACAGATGGGGCCTGAGACGGGGGATCCACTGGGACACCCCCCACACACTGGCCCTCCAGACCTCCCGAGCATCCCCATGTGGTGGCTGGTTCCCGGAGTTCCTGCCCGAGAGGAAGCCCACACCTCGGATCCTTGGTTGCTTCCACCATTGTCCCCCCCAAATCCAGGTCCAGTTGACACTCAAAAGGAGATGGGGCGGCCCAGTCCCCCCTCTGAAGGAAGGAGAACCGGGAAGGGGGCTGGGACGTGGCTCCACGGTGAGCCCATGCCCTGTCGCGTTGGCGCAGGCTCTGCTCCCACACACGCGAATCCCTGGCACGACAGGTGTCGCCAGGCCTCACCGTGGGAGGCCTGGGCCAGCGGGAGGTGCAGTGGCCTGGGGGTTCGGGCCCCAGCACCCCCCAACTCCCCAGGTTTCCTGAGCTAGCACCTCCACCGGGAACAGCACCCCACCCTCCCCCGGCACCTCCCACCGCAGCCCCGCTCCGAGCCCGAAGGGGGCGCGGGGCGAGCGCAGAGCAACCCCCCACCCCACGCCCCTCCACCTCGTCCTCCTCCCCCTGCAGCCCGTGCCCGGCCGCCCCCCGGGCTGGGCGATGCGTGGCTAACGGGCCCGTCGGGCGGGCGTTCCTCGGGCGGCGCGCGCGGCCGGTGCGCCCCAGCGATGCAGTGTCCCGGGAGACGGCGGGCATGACGGCGGCAGGATGGGCGCGAACAATGGCAAACAGTACGGCAGCGAGGGTGAGTGTGTGACTGGGGCGGGGGGGACCCTCCTCGAGCTCGCTCGCTCGCCCCGATCGCGCCCCCCGGACCCGGGCTGTGCTGTGCGGAGGCAGCTCCTCGCCCTCCGCCCCGGCGCGCCCCCTCTCCGCTCCGGCCTCTCGGCGCTGTCAGCCTGGGGCACTGAGCGCTCAGGCGCCCGGAGGATGCTCGCTTGGCTCACCTTGGGTGGCGGGCAGGGGTAGGTGGTGGGTGATGGTGAGGGGGGGTCCGGTAGCAGCAACTTCCCGGGCTGTCCCAGGCAGGACTGCAGCGGCGTTTCTGACGTGGTTCTGAACCCGGGTGCCTCAACTTTTCTTGGGTGGTCGGGGG
>JAOXYA010177985.1:0-20825 GCA_028565675.1 Sorex palustris | reverse complement strand
CCCAGAGCGAACAGATGCCATTGGGCTACACTAGCACGGGACAGGGACAAATGGAGACGTTACTGGCGCCCGCTCGATCAAATCGACGACTAACGGGAAGTTAAGTGATTAAGTGATAATGCTGTTATTTGGTTGAGTCTAAAAATTACATTCGGTTTGAGATTGCTAGATAAGTTATCAAATCAGGGTCAAACATATAGTTTTTGAGGCTCAGTGAAAATGCAGGGCTTCTGTTCAAATGGAAAAGATATCCTTGTCCTGTCCTGACACTATTTGTTGTCTGCCATTTTGTGTCCAAGTTTTCAGGCTGGAAGATATGTGCAGCAAGAGCAACCTATACAGACACTGGGACTTAGCATTACTCAGTGTCAGGGTGCAATGTGACGCAGCTTCTGCAGAGCTGTGTCCTGATTTCTGCCAGGACCCATCATCAAGGTCACTGAGCATGGAAGGGGGTGCAGATAGGAGAGTAGAGACTGTGACGCTTGGGAGAGGAGGCTTGAGTTCCTCTAACACTCTGCTGTCTTGTACTTCATTTACAAAACAAAAATCAAAAGATGTGATTGTTACGTATTTCAAGACAGTGACAAGCAGAGACTTAAACCCCAGGTGCTCTTCTTCTGAGCTCCATGATGTGTGTGAGAAATAAAATTCACAGATGAATGAATGCTGTCATGAGAGCAAAGAAATTTGATTCAGTGACTGGTATGTCACTGAATGTTTATAGGCTACCTTTCTACTTTGCTGCCTTTTTTGAACACTTTTTTGAATTTACACTTGTTTTCTGTTTTTAGAGGTGGATCTTTTGCTATACATGGACACAACAACTTTTTGGAAGGCAACGACTTGAGGAGTTTAGAGTTTTCATGTAATGCTCAGTTGGCCTGAGGCCCACTCTTGGTAATACTCCAGATGACTATATGAGCAAAATGGTCACTCATGCTTGTGTACTGCTGCAGAAGCCACTGGGGCCACACCTGGCAGCACTAAGGGAGTTAGGGTGGGGAGCAAGTGGTACTGAGGTTTGAACCTGGGGCCTTGAACATTCCAGATATATGTGCTAGCCCTTTGAATTATCTTCTCAGGCTCTGGACAGTAGTTTTCAAATATTGCAGTAGGAAAAAAGAACTAGAAAGTCAGACTAAGAAATTGAAAAAAATTATTATTAAATTATGCAGAATTCATAGAATCGAGTTTATTCTCTTATTTAAGAAAGTTTCTGCGCCAAAGTAATAAGACAGAGGGTAGGGTGCTTGTCCTGCATTCAGAGGATCCAGAATCAATCCCTGGTTTCCTATATGATCCATCAAATGAACATAGCACTGCACTGTAGCACTGTCCTCCCGTTGTACATTGATTTGCTCGAAGGGGCACCAGTAACATCTCCATTGTGAGACTTGTTGCTACTGTTCTTGGCATATCGAATACATCATGGGGAGCTTGCCGGGCTCTGCTGTGTGGTTGGGATACTCTCCAGTAGCTTGCCGGGCTATCGAATTGATAGAAATCAAACCTGGGTCTGCCCAGTTCAACCACATGCAAGGCAAACGCCCTACCCACTGTGCTATTGCTCCAGCTCAATGAACATAGAGCTAGGAGTAATTCCTGAGCATCTGGAGTACGGCCCAAAACCAAACATTTTAAAAAAGAAAATTTCTTACTTGAGTTTTGCTTTCAAGGTAGAAATTCTTGGTTGTGAGTTTCAAAAGGAAGGTAGGGGCATGAGGGACTTGAGCTTTCGGTAACCTGAGAACTCTTCTCCTGGCCGGCCCACAGCGATGGATTGATGAAGGATGAGGGGAAACGGAGAAACAGGGACTGCACCCTGGGTTAGTTGGTAGTCAATTTATTTCTATCTCCTCCCCAGCATAGTCTGATCTTTTCCTTACAGCACAATTATAGTCATAGTTTTGGTCGTAGTCCCGGTCATCATAGTTCCATCATCCTAGTCTCCCTATAGACCTCAAAATCCTCTTAGTTCTCCTCTTTCTAGTCCTTGTCTAGTCCTCTCGTACCTCTTACAGCATAGTTATATAGAAGTCAAGAAGGGTGGGGTTGAACATTATCATAACAATTCGATAGGTAGGGTTGAACATTATCATAACAATTCGATGTAAAGTCACTCCTTCAGTGGAAGTTCTATCAAGGAGAAAATCTCATCTGAGTGTTCAGCGCTCCGCATTACTAGGAGATCCACTCAAGCACGGGATTCCATCTAGGGATTCCATTCTCCTTTTCTCAGCTAGTAATCCATTTAAACAATCATAGGAAATTTACTTTCTAAAAGATTTCTAGTCATTTTGTATGAATACAGTAAGAAATATATTAAACTTAAAGATTGGTTCTTCCTGGAGACATCTCACTATATACTCCAGGCCACAGTCCTTAGGCCAGGTTAGTCTTTCCTAACCCCAGTGGGGTCCTTATTCAGTTACTTCTTTTTGAGTCATGACAGAATTCTTACATGATCGTGCTCTTAACTTATTATACTTCTTATGTCATTTAGCTTGTCCCTTTCCGATGTCAGGGGCTTACCGCTTGCCCTGGTCCATCCAGTCCCTTCATCGGGAGCCTGCTTTTAGAGTGCTAGGAAATAAAGGCAACTGAAGCTTAAGTCAGGTAAACATGATGGATGCCCAGGAGTAAAAAGCATAATATCAACTGTCTTCCTGTGTTTATACAAAAAGGACATTGCTAAATAAACCATGCAAGTGACATAAGGGAAAGTGACAAACAGTATAGGATTAGTAGTGTTTGATGGAATTGGGTGTGCCTTAGGGGCACTGTTGTGGGAGTAACTCAATAAACCTAAGCTCCCTGTGAGAGGAACAAGGACAACCCAATGTTATCCAACACTGGGCCACCATGATCTTGAGTATTTGAAAAAGCACATGATAATGAGAAAAAGTATCAGGAAATGGATCAGGAAATGGGGTCTTGTGCTTATTATTTTAACTTACACGACTCATTTATTGGTGAATTCAATAGAGTCCAACAAAGCATTGCTAAATAGTCACACATCAAATTATTCAAACTACCAATGAATCACACACAGTGATTCACCCCCAAATTCATTCTTGAAAGGACAAGTATAAGAAAGATAGCTTTGTGTTATTTTTAAAGTCTTCTTTGACATGGTTCTTGTACAGTAACTTTTCTCCCCCCAAATTCTGAGATCTTTTGAAATATTTGGAAGAAAACAGTCAAGAAAAAGCAGTCAACAAAAACTGAAGACAAACAGCACGTGTGAAGGGAAAGGCCTATTTCAATGTTAATTATACCACTAGCTAGTGGTATAGCTAGAATCTGGCTAACTACTCAAAGTTTGCTTCTATGTAAAAAGCTTGATTCCATGAACTATGGAAATACAACATTTTACTGGCAATTTCTGCCTATTGACAGAGGTTCAACTCTAGTAATTTCCTGTCCCCCGTTCTTTCTTCAACTCTTTCTGCTGGAAGTTAGCATGACCTTGGAGCACATTTCTTCCCAGTTTCCATTGACAATTTGTGTCTTGATAACATTTTCAAATCCACTGATAGGTTAGGGTGGGGAAGCTCATAGAGTTTTTAAACTTTTCAAATTGTCAACCTAAAGAAGAGGATGGATCAAAGATTAACATGTTCTGTGGATATTCTCTTTCTCTGGGTATGAGTCTAAGAACATGAAATCTCAAGTGAAAGGCCTTTGCCTTTATATACAGGCCACAAACAATGACCTTTGAATGTCTATCTACCTTATACTCCCTGCACCTCACCTGCCATTCAACCCAACCAGTCACTCCCAAGAAGTTAATTTTTTAGTAGGAACGTTATTTTAACCAATGGTTTTGGTTAAAGAAATCAATTTAAAATTTCTTTTAAAGAAAAGAAATCTATTCCAGTTTTGCTAACAAAGTACTTTAAAATAACAAAAAAACATGAATTTCATAATGTAAATGGATAGGTCACTATAACAACCAATTTACTAGTTTCTGTACTTTCAGGATAGGCACAACCTTAATTCATAACAGAAAATTATTGATTGTAAGTTTTAATATGAGCTTTTCAAATAAAGGAACATTAGCAGATCAATAAATCAATAATATTTAATATTTAATGTAACTTCCAGTCCTTTTCCTATGCTTAGGGCCCAGCAATTTGTTCTCATTATAAAGAAGATGCTCTGTAATGGGTGCAGATGGTGGAGAATTCACCGCCCAGTCCATTCAGTCTGTTTCACACAAAGCAATTATTAGCATCTCTGGGCTCTGGTTCTTTATTTGAAAAATTATGACAATAGCTATTCGTATAAAACACTATAAAACATCTACAAAGAAAATCTGGGGGAGGAATGCAATGATATACTAAATTCTGGTTTTAAAAGAAAAAAATTAATATAATTATTATATTAGTGATTAATATGTCAAAATAATTTATTTGTTTGATAGAATATCTATATTCTACCTTCTGTTGAAAATAATATAAAAATTAAACATAATATAAATATTAATAAAATATTTTAATTAATATTTTATAATATAATATAATTTATTTAGACTGGAGAAAAAAATTCTGGAAACAGAAATTTTATAAGTGTTTCTGGTGTCTATACCCTAGAAATATTATTTTATTTTCATCTGTATATGTAGCTAATCCCATGGAGCATCCACAGGAAAAACATTTCCCTGTTTTCAGTGGTAAAAACATAATCATGTGAATAAAGCACCAACTCCCTATAGGTATCTAGATTTCCAAAGTATACTAAGGTAATTTCAAATAAGAAAGAAAAAAATACCCAAAAATTAAAGGTAGGAAATAAAAGGGAAGACCTGAGCAGGGAAAGAAGATAGTTAAGGCCAATGTAAACATATCTTCAGGTGTTCAGAGGTGAAAATGAAGTCAGAAACAACCTACAGAGAGGTTTGTGAAAGATAAAACAAATAAAGAAAAAATCACACACATTGTGAAAACAAAATGGTGGCTACCCATGGGGAGGAAGAAAGTGGGTGAATTATAGGTAAATAGGGACAATTATATGGTGGCGAATGTATGCAAGGCTTTTAATGTTGGTAATGACATGGTACATATAGATTGTGATGCTGTACACTTGATCATTAACTATGTTAAAACAAATCTTCAAAAAAAATTGTAATGAAGAATCAAGAAAAGCTTATCCCTGAATTCTATAACCTAGGTAGAGAGAAGTTAGCACTCTGAACAATGGCACTTTAGAGTACAGAGTACTAAAATACTGCAAGTCTGAGACGACTCACAAATCTATTGGTTTCCAGTTCTGGCAAAATTCTGACACAATGAATGCTTGTTTGCATCCTAATTTAGCTAGAAATTAATACACTATAAATAGGTAAATGTTTTAGTAGTAAATTGAAAGTCATTAAAATTTTCCAAAAGGCCTAGAGAGGAGTTAAGGTGCTTGCCTTGCATGTGGTTGTAGCCACAAATCTGGTATGCATCGCTAGAACCACAATATGGTCCTCTGAGCACTCCCCCTGAACACAGAGCCAGAACTAGTCCCTGAGCACTGCGGGGTGTGCCAACTCCTTCTCACCCCTGAAAAAAAAAAGCCCTGTCTTAAATAAGGAACAGGTGATGTTAGTGCTGTAAACTGTAATTAGCTTTACTACAATAATACTTTTTTGAGGGCTGGAAAGATAGTACAGGAGGTAAAGCATTTGCCTTGCATGTAGCTGCCCCCAATTCAATGCCTGGCACCTCATATGATCCCCCAAGAACTGTCCTGAGCACAGAACCGGGAATAGCCTATGAATACTCCTGGTATGGGCACTGGGAACAAACAAAATACTGTGAAATGATCACCAATACTTCCCAAATGTTTTTATCACTATAAACCTTTTAAGCAATGACTGATTCTCCCTCTAGTGATCTCTAGTCTGCTGTAAATCTATGATTTTTTTCTGTTTATGTAACTCAGATAATTTAAATAATAGTTGCCTTGTTCTGACTTGTTTCACTTAACATAATTTTTTAAATTTAATTAATGTTGTAGTGGGGCTGGAGCAATAGCACAGTGGTAGGGCATTTGCCTTGCAAGCAGCCAACATGGCTGACCCGAGTTCGATTCCTCCGCCCCTCTCAGAGAGCCCACCAAGCTACCGAGAGTATCTTGCCTGCACGGCAAAGCCTGGCAAGCTACCCCTGACCTATTCGATATGCCAAACACAGTAACAATTGTCACAGTGGAGACTTTACTGGGCCCGCTCGAGCAAATTGATGAACAATGGGAGGACAGTGACAGTGACAGTTGTATTGAGTACTAGAACTTCACTTTTTCTAAATAAATGACTAATATTCTGTTGTATGGATAACATATTTTATTCACTCATCCATCAATGAATGCTTCCTCATTTTCACTTTTTACCTATTATGAATAGCATTGCAATAAGCTCTAGTAGATAATTGTGTAGTAAAGCTCTAGTAGATAACTGTGACTGCTCAACTCTAGATACTAGAATGAAATTGTTATACTTAATGTCAATTCTATACTTAACTTTGTGAGGAAACACCAAAATGTTTTCACAGTAGCCGTATCATATTGCATACTCATCAGCAATGTACAGGTTTTCCAATTTCTCCACTTTGGTGCCAAAGTTTGTTATTTTCTGTCTTGTTTTCTTCCTCCCCCCTAGCACAGTGGTAGGGCGTTTGCCTTAAAAGCGGCCAATATGGCCAACCCGAGTTCGATTCCTCCGCCCCTCTCGGAGAGCCTGGCAAGTTACCGAGAGTATCTCTCCCATAAGGCAGAGCCTAGCAAGCTACCCGTGAGGTATTCAATATGCCAAACACAGTACAACAAGTCTCATGATGAAGACGTTACTGGGCCCGCTTGAGCAAATCGATGAACAATGGGAGGACAGTGCTATTATAACCATGTTTGTAGGTATGAAGTGATATCTCAGGATGGTTTTAATTTGTATGCCCCTAATGACTAATAATGTTAAGGGTATTTTACTGTGTTTAATGACCAATTGTCTATCTTCTTTGGAGATAATTTTAAGCCACTTTTCACACACCTAAGGGAACCATAAGGTGGTAGGGACCAAGTGCTGGACTTCAATGTGCAAAGTATGCCCCCAATCTTTAAAGTCATCTTCCAAGCCACTTTGCCTTTTAAAAACTGGTTTGTTTGTGTTTTTCATTATTGAGTGGTAAGAGTTCTTTATATACTGTGGGACTGGACAAATAGGACAGGCAGAATCCAGTTAGATCCACAGCACCATATGGTCCCAGAGTGTAGGCTGGTACAGCCCTAAAGGCCACCAAGAACGCCAGTGAGGCCTGAGTAATACCCCAAAGCACAGGGTCTGTGCAGGTCTGAATCCTTGGGCCTATGCATTGACACACTGGCTTGGTTAATACTCACCAGACATGGTCCCTGTACCCCTGAGCCTACTTGGAAAATTCTCCCAGTGAAAAAGACATTGTTGTGCTCTCTATATAGTAATCCCTTATAAGATAGAAGGTCTTCAAATATTTCTTCTCACTTTCTTGGCAATGTCTTTAAATAACATATTTCTGTTATGTATTGTCATAAAGAAAATAGAGTATTTATATGGCTCAATTTATAATGCTATATTAAGGAAACTTTCATTGCATGTGTATTTTGAATGCAAGAGACCCCTTGCAGATATAATTTGAAGAAGACAAATCCATTTTGCATTTTCTGTATCATAGCAGTGTTTTGTCCACAAAAGAGGAGTTTCTGCAGTCTCAGGAATGAGCTGATGCTTTCACCCATCTTTCCTCCTTTTTTCTTCCTGATAGGAGTGAAAGGACTCTGTTACTTAGTTGATAAAACTTGGGATAGTTGTCACGGGAAAGCTTGCCTTGGCAGGTTTTCCTGCATCCCTAGCTACCCTTGGGTCACAGTCTCCCAATTCTGTGCTTTGGCTGACCTGGCCAGACCCCCTGTCTGGCAGAGGCAGACACACCAGCTGTCTCAGGACAGGACAATCCATATTTGTGCCTCAGATGCAACTTTCTCCACAGGCAAGTCCCAAAGACTAGATTTTAGGAAGAAAATGGAAAGTAAAATCAACCTTATCCTCCAGACCTTCCACCACTAAATTGTTCTGTGTTTAGCATTTTAAAAATGCCAAGTGCCTGACTTATTTTTTATGGTCATTTTGAAGAAACTTCCTTTAATGAGATAGGAAGGACACAGGAGCCTGGAGGAGTGGTGACAGTGTAGTTTAATTTTTCTTTCAGGCTTTTAAAAATAATTTTTTTCCATTAAAAAACACAAATGGCATTCTCACAACTATGAAACAACAAAGCCTATCAGTGCTTCTTCCTGCTTCATTTGGCACATTTATTTTTGTAGACCTTCAGTCCAGTGAATAGTATAGAGCTGTGGTGTAAAAATTTGAATAGCAGCTTTTAGATTTGAAAAAGAATCACAGTCACTAGAAAATAATGCATTTCTTTTTATGAGAGACTTTATTTTAGAAGCAGTTAGAGAAACCATGACTATTGGCACACGGGCATGGCACTGAGCATATTGCAAACATCACAAACAATATGCTGCTTCTTTGGGCTAAGTAGGTGTTCAGAATATCACCTTACCTAATGAAGAGTTCATGCAATTCCCCTGGTTGATAGCTGGAGAAGAAATTCTGTAAGGGAAACATTTGTAGGCACAGACTAAAGAGTTTAAAAATTGGAGAGAACATTTTCTCTAGTCCCTGTCCTGGTTCAGCAGTCAAGGTTGGATTCCTTGGCAGATGCTTAAAGAAACGCCTGTGGGAAATATGAAGCACTCATCATTTTCCATTGTGGCAGGGATAGTGAATGACACCAGTCTGGCAGGAAAGAGGCACCTCCACATTTCTACAAAGATGTGGCTCGTTTAGAGCAAATACCGACCACTATTCTGACAACTTTGGGGGCACCAGTATACAGAAAGATAATATATTAAAGGTGGACACAAATTCTTTGGCACTCCTCCAATTTAGACTGGAGTCTCTGTCCTTTTCCTTAAAATTGGACAGACTCTGAGACCACTTTGATGAACAGATTATAAGCAGGATACAGGATCAGTCTCATCCCAGTCTCAGGAGAATGATTGCTTTTACCTTCTGTAACTTCAAAAAGTTTTTCTTGGATCTCAGCCAACTTGGGAGGCAGGCAAACAGCACTGTGGAGAGGTCCATGTGGAGAAAAAGGAGACACTGAACAACAGCTCTGGCTGGGCTCTGGGCTCATAGCCAACCAATCTGCCAGACCTGTGAGGGAGCCATCTTGGAAGTCGTTTTCCCAGCTGATTTGAGCACAGACAAATCTTTCTTATAGGGCCCCTCAATTTGAGCATCATGAGCAAAATAAAGAGTTATTTTAAGCCACCAGCATTTGGGCTACCAAAACCTATTGCTATGCTGTTTGCCACACAATAGATAATTGGAAGAGAAGAAAATAGGCATGGAACTGTCCTTCAGTGCCTTTTGAAATAGCCCCCACAAGTAAAAAGGCACAGACAGAAGAAAACAAGTTTTCACAGGGAGACAGTTGAGAAGTAGAAGTAGATTCTCTGAAAGAAAAAAGCTGGCATTGCAGTAGTCATAAGTAGCGAGATAATTCTGCAGTTTGTGAATAGTTTACATTTGGAAAAAAACAACAATTCAAAAACACTTCTTTTATAATGTTAGCCTAATTGACTTACTTTCTTTGTCAGAAGAGAAATACTTTCCAGTGTATTGAAAAAATAATTTCATACACAGGGACATGCACAAAATATTATGGGGACACAGTGGAAGAAATGACTAATTCTGTAATTCTGCTGAGGGAATTGTGATATATAAGCTATACTAGGAATTAAAATGAGTTTTCCAGGCATCATTCACTAACTTAACGAACAAACAATAGACTGGCAGAAGTATGCATCCAAATTATGTGACACTTTGTATTATAATCCTTTATATTAATTAAAAAATAAGGTAATAAGTAGATTATTGACAGAAAAGAGACAAATTTCCAAAAAACATGCAAAAGATGTTTAGCATAAAAATTTTCCTGAGAAATGAAATTAAAGGGAAATTTCTTTTATACCAACAATTTCAAAATGGTGGTAACATAAGTGATGGTGAGAATGTAAAGAAGATGTCATATCTATTGTAGTGTTTGAGAATTTGGATGACAATAATTTTAGAAAACAGCAAAATTAAAATGCAAAATGTAGAGAGAACAAAAGGGAATGCCCTGCCACAGAGGCAGGGTGGGATGAGGGGCTTGGGAAGTGGGAGGGATACTGGGATCCGTGGTGGTGGGAAATGGGCACAGGTGGAGGGATGGGTATTTGATCATTGTATAATTGAAACCAAGCACAAAAATTTATAAGTCTACAACTGTACCTCATGGTGTCTCACTAATAAAATTGTAAAAGTAAATAAATAAATAAAGTGCAAAATGTTCATATCCCGAAATTTAGGAACTTTGCTTCTGTAGATATATCTTTGGTAATTAAAAAATAAGTAAGTATATAGCTATGAAGATATTCTTGATATGAAGTCAAGCATCTTTTCACTTGTTTTCAATAGATTAATCTCATTGAAAACAAAACATTGTCCATCAATGAGGAAATGCGTGTGTTAGTTCATCTCAAGCTTTCATACTGTGCAACATTGTGCGGAGTCCAAGCCTTCTTTTTATGACATTGACAATCTCCTAGATGACTAAGCTCATATAGTTTGGGCTTGATGCTACTTGTCACCAAATACATTCTTATTTGAAGTCAGTCAAAAGAATCACCACAAGCATATCTGAGATCATAGGCTCATAGCTATTTCCGATTATCTGCTTATTGCATTTAAAGTAGTCCTTCTTTAAAATGTCAATTAATACTCAAAATTTTGTCACTGAAAACAGAACTCAAAGTCCTCTTTCAGATTATCAGATTAAATAGTCTTGCTCTGAGACTTGGACTGTCAGAACTCTGGGGGGTAAGAACTATAAATGAAGGTTGGTCATAGTAAAATGGGAGCAAAATACCCAGTCAATCCCATTTTTTCTTTTTGGGTTACACTCAGTGATGCTCAAGGGTTGCTCCTGGCTCTGCACTCAGGAACTACTCCTGGCGGTGCTTGGGTGACCACATATGATGCTGGGAATCGAACCTGGGATGACTGTGTGCAAGGAAAACTCCCTACCCGCTGTGCTATCACTCCAGCCCCATCAATCGCATTTTCAAACCTGAAGACGACATGAGTTTTATTAAATGTTAGGATCAAAGTAGACTTTTGCAGTTTATCCAAAAGGCAACTGATTATTTTTTTTAAAAAAGATTTAAATAGGGGAGGAGAGATAGCACAGCAGGTAAGACACTTGCTTTGCTTGTGGCTGACCTGTTCTTGATCCCTGACACCCAATATGCTCTCCTGAACCCTGCCAGAAGTGATCACTGAGCACAGAGGCAGGAGGAAGCCCCAAGCACTGCTGGTGGTGGCCCCAAACCAAAAATAAAATAAAAATGTATAGAGATAGAAAGTAGACAAAAATTACTTAATAGAGAATTAGGGCCTTTGTTTTATTTTATTTGCACATTTTAAATTTACCATGATCCAACCTCGTTAGTCTTAGAAAGAATGTATATTTTCTAAACCATAGGCTTTGTCTTAGATGTATTATAATGCACTATTATATTAAACTCCAGTGATTTTCAAATGACAAGGCTATTTCCTTCTTATGACAAGTTTGTCAAGCTCTTAGTCGAAGGCCCTCCCGTTGATCGTCGATTTGCTCGAGCGGGCCCAGTAACGTCTCCATTGGAGACTTTGTTGTTACTGTGTCTGGCATATCGAATACAACACGGGGAGCTTGCCAGGCTCTGCTGTGCGGGTGAGATACTCTCGGTAGCTTGCCGGGCTCTCCGAGAGGCGCGGAGAATCGAACTCGGGTCGGCCATGTTGGCCGCTTGTAAGGCGAAAGCCCTACCACTGTGCTATGGTCAGGAGAAAATAGCAACTTCTTACTATGCGATTACTTAGTTCTATCCTTCGAATTACCTATATCCTCTGAAAGCAAATCAGTTATCTCTAGTGACAATAGAACTTTTATCTTATAAAGAAATGTTAAAATTGGGTATCAATTCTAGTTCCAGAGAAGATAGAATAAGCAACATCCTCTTGTCTCTAGTAAGTGCAACTTCCAACCCTGGCAAAAACGTCTAAGTAAAGGCAGCAGTAGACTAGAAATAGAAAACAGAATTCCAAACACCACCATTGAAACAGCTGTGTTGCCTTTTTTTTTTTGTCCACTCCAATAATGCCTGGTCTGAATTCAAATACAAGGTGACACCCTGAAATACACAACAGATGGGCAAAAGTTTTTTCTCTCAGGTGCAGTAGAAAGAGGCTAACTGTGGGATCACACAGAAAGGAAAGGCCTTGCTTTGGTTTTTGTGTTTTTTTTTTCTTTTTCTTTGGTCTCTGCTCCTCTCAGGCGATTTCCCCAAATGTAGCAGTGATGGGGAAGGTGGAGAGACTTTGGGAGCAGAGTTTGTGATGAATTTACTTTTGTTTAGCCCCTCTCTCTCTTCTCTCCACAACTTCGTACCCATACTGCTGGGCAGAGAAACCCAAGCTGCCGATCAGAGGTTCAGCCTTCCTTGGGGAAAGGTCAGGTCCTGAGTCTAGCCTGTAAGACAATAGGAAAGCAGAGAGAAACACCTCTGTTTCACTTCCAGCTCTATAACCTTAAGATTGCTATCTGATTTTCATGAAAGCAACCCTGATTTCTGTCTGTAGATAGAACCAGGAGTTTCAAATTTAATTTGTAGGACATGCTGCTTTACTTAAGTTTCCACTCAAAGCAAATTCCATGTTTTAACATAATTAGAACTAGAAAAAACCCAAACCACCAAGGTTATTGCTGACTGCTTTCTGAGGTCCTGAGCTTCTTTCGCTCAGGAATCCCTAAGGCCATTATACTTTTATTAATGTTCTGGAAAGAAAGCACTTTGCTCATGTGTCTTAGAATGGCAATAAGTAGAAATATATAATGCAAACCAAGAAGCAAGTCACCTATGTAATTAAAAAATTTCTAAGTCACATATAAATTTACAGAATGAAATCCATTAGTAAAGGATAAATGTTCTCAAATCACTATTCTAAGTTTTTGCCTTAAGAAGCTAGAAAAATAAGAATAAGCAAGCATAATAAAGGGGGAATAAAGACCAGCAATCAATGGCATTGAAAATATAAAAACAATGGGGGGAAAATGGTTCTTTGAAAACAGCAATAAAATCAATAAGCCTCTTGCCAGATTGCGAAGCAAAAAAGAAAGAAGACAAAATTTATCAGTACTGGACAAACAACATGGGAAATCATAATAAACTTCACTGATCTGGAATTGTGATTAGTGGATACTGTGAACAACTCCTTGCATATAAATTCAACAGCTGAGATAAAATGAAACAATTCTTTGAAAGTTGTACCTCACTGAAACTCACCCAATATGAAGAGAAGAAACAAATAAAATTACTTTTATAACATGCTTAATTTATTTCAGTATATCTAAAATAATATCACTTAATATGTCACCATTATCGAAGCTATTAAGATTTTTTATTGTACTTAAAACTTAAACTTATTATATACTTTTTTTTTACTTTTTTGGCTCTCACCCGTCAATGCAAAGAGATTAGTCCTGACTCTGTACTCAACAATTACTCCTGGTGGTGCTCAGGAGACCATGCAAGGCAAACGCCCTACCTGCGGTACTATCTCACCAGCCCCTCTGTATATACTTTTGCTAATAACACAATAACATATATTATTTTCTATAAATAATTTTTTTAGGTTTTTGGGTCACACATGGTGATGTTCAGGGGTTACTCCTGGCTTTGTGGTCAGGAATTATGCCTGGTCATCTTGGAATACCAGGGATCCATCCCATCTCGGCCGTGTGCAAGGAAAACAAACACCCTATCTGCATACTACTGCTTCAGTCCCTAGCACAAAAAATATTTAAACTGTTCAATTTCCAAAGGTTTGTGGTTATCATATTGAAAATAAAGATTTAGACATGTGAAAAAGTTCAGTCTTCTAGGAATAAAAATCTACTTAAAACCAAAACAATTTAGGAAGGAACCTGAAAAGAAAAATCAAGAGATTTGATTTCTTTTAAGGAAAAGAAAACCTGGTCAAATTATTTTTATGGTTATTTATTTACTTATTTTTTGGGGCCTGAGTGATAGCACAGCAGGTAGGGGGTTTCCATTGCACGCAGTCAACCCGGGTGCAAGCTACCAAGCCTGGCAAGCTACTGAGAGTATCTTGCCTGCATGGCGAAGCCTGGCAAGCTCCTGTGACATATTCGATATACCAAAAACAGTAAAAACAAGTCTCACAATGGAGACATTACTGGTGCCTGCTTGAGCGAATTGATGAACAACAGGAGGACAGTGCTACAGTACTACTTACTTTTATTTTATAACTTTATTAAATCATTAGTTTAGCTACATTCAATATTCCAACATCAATCCCACTTTCATTGTACTTTCCCACCATCATTATTTCCAGTTTTTTCAACCACCCCTTAGCAGGCCTCAATAATTTACTTTATATTGGTTGTTATAAATAATTTGCTAAAAGGATGATCAAAAAATGTTGCCTTAGAGAAAAGTTAGTGGCTAGATAGTGCTTTCAGGCTTCCTAACACCCCAAAGTTGCCGCTGTGTTGTTAGCCAGACCCCCAATAAGTTGGGACCAAGTTTACCAAGAAATTAAACAAAAATTAGGTATATGGGAGCCATGCCCATAAACCACCTTTGGTTCAGCTATACAAGCTCATTTATTGGCTTTATTTCAGAAACTCATAGATAAATCTCGAAAGAGATCAAAGACCACAGTTAAGGTCGGACAGCGCATGGCCGAACAGACATGGGTAAATCAGAGGGGAGGCGAGTTGGCCCGGGCCTCGCACAGACAGCCCCTGGTAGCCATTTGCTTCCACAGTCCAAAATTGCTGTCATACCCCTGGCCTACCTCCACCATCTCAGGACAGACCTAATTAAGATATAATCTGCTTAAAATGTTGGTATGAGGGTTTTGTGACTGAAATCTCCAGGCTTTCTCAGGGTCAGGATGGGCTACTTCTCTACCTCCCTGTACTTCTGAAAGCCTTGACAGTCACACCCACACCCCAAAGTTGTCAACCAATTGAAACGGTACTCCAGCCTTACCATTCTAATAAAATATTGAATGCCCTGAACAAACACTATGACCTCTTAGCACTTGTATTGCAAACCATAATGCATAAAAGGAAAAGGAGAGAGAGAGAGAGAGCAAGAAAGAAAGTGCCTCCCATAGAGGAAGGTTGGGGATAAGGGGTTGAAAAATGGTGGTGGGGAAATGTGGGACATTGGTGGTGGGAAATGTATACTGGTAAAGGGATGGGTGCTGGATCATTGCACGACTGAAACCCAATTATGAAAAGCTTTGTAATGGTCTATCTCACTAATATCCCATTACAAATTTTTTTAAAAAGTAATGTGAAGTTTATGACCAATTCAATCAGCTTAATCAATGGCTGAATAAATAGTAGTACTCCTACATTAAAAAAAAGAAATAGAAAGTTAATGAAAATTTTTTTTATCTCACCATGGGGTCATTAAGCCCTTGTTCAAGAGATTACTAAAATGTTGCAGCAGGTTAAGCCTTCTGTGTTAAATTTTGTTAATCAAGACTGGTTGTTTATACATTACATCCCATCCAGTCTACAGTGCTTCTATTGGTTTGTCAGTGTTGTAGAGTTTGAGATGTTGCATGGTCACATTTATGGCTGTGCACTCCTGGGAGTCCAGAAGTTTTAAAGGGGTGGTACAGCTGGAGATAAATTTTTAACTTGTTGGCAGCTTTGGGACATGTGTGTTGAGACTGCTAGGACTTCCAGAAGTGCAGGGAGATGGGAGGACGTAACCCATTCCCAACTCCATTAAAGCCTGAGATTTCAGTTCCAAAACTCTCATACCTGAGTTTTTCAAGGGATTGATTTCTGATGAGGCTTATCAAAACAGTGGAGTCTGGCTGGTTTAATCAAGAATATTAAGAAAATACTCTCAGCTAATTTTAGATTATGAATTGCATTTGATCTCCCATATTATATTTTGAAAAGAAAAAATTTTGAGGTGATTACTTAAATGATGCTTTTAGCACTATAATAGGAGGAGTAGAAATATTTTTCAGAGAGTAATATGCAAAAATATGAGTATAAATGTATCAGTTCATGTGTTTTTCAGCTATTGCAATTTATTTTATTTAAAAAAGTAACTGAGGGGCTGGAGCAATAGCACAGAGGGTAGGGCGTTTGCCTTGCATGCAGCCAACATGGCTGACCCAGGTTCGATTCCCAGCATCCCATATGGTCCCCCGAGCATCGCCAGGAGCAATTCCTGAGTGCAGAGCCAGGAGTAACCCCTGAGCATTGCCGGGTGTGACCCAAAAAGCAAATAAATAAATAAATAAATAAATAAATAAAATTGAATTTCAAGAGGCCAGAGAGATAGTCCAGCATGTAGGGCTTTATACCCAGCTGATCTGGGTTCTATTCCCAGCAAGGCACGTGATCCCCTGAGCACAGAGCCAGGAGTAAATCCTGAGTACTACCAGGTGTGATCCAAAAACCAAATATAATAATAATAATACTAAATAAGTTAAAATTAATTTTATTTTTTTATTCTGTCAAATGTGGTTTTTTAAAATCAAACTTCTTTATACTTAGGGAGTTTTTGAATTTCATTAGAAAACTATGTTGGCTTATACTTATTTTTAAAGTGCTTGAAATGGTCTCTGATACCCCATTAGGGAACACTCAGCTAGTTTTTAAAAGAATTTGTCCTTAAGATTCTTTTCCCCACAGAGGAGAAGTCCCTGACATGAACAATATTTTGGATCGAGATGATCTAACAATTATGAAAAGAGCCATCTTTTCAACTCAGGTAATAAGGGCAGAGGTGTCCACCTCCTCCATTAATGGTTAAACTTATTTTAAACCATCATTTTGATGTATTGAAAGGAACTAACTTGGGACATTTTTAAACCTTGGATAAGAACAGGCGGTCTTAAAATATTCACCTGAATTACAGCTTTGTATGAGTGGTTTTCAGAACTTCTATTTGAAAATCTCTTAAAATTTATCTTTACATATAAAATTTCTATGACTACAAAGATAAATACATATATGAAATATATATGATATATATACATTTTATATTGGTGCATATCATTCCTAAACTTTTCAAAAAGCATTATAGCACTGTAGCACTGTCCTCCCGTTGTTCATCGACTTGCTCCAGTGGGTCCAGTAACATCTCCATTTGCAAAAATGTGTTTCTCAGTCACATGTAATTATGGCCCCAAAAGAGTGGCAAATGCTCTTTTATTCTTCTCTCTTTTCGGGTCACACTGGTGATGCACTCAGGAATCACTCCTGGCGGTGCTTGGAGGGGGGACCATATGGGATGCTGGGGATAGAAAGCAGGTTGGCTGCATGCAAGGCAAACTTCTTACCCACTGTGCTATCGCTCCAGCCTCCAGCCCGCTCTCGAACGTTTGCTTGGAACTATCCTGGGATGAACCAGGCATTAGAGCAGAACTGCAAAGGGGAACCAGGAGCAACCCCATCCTGAGCCCCACACTCTGACTCCCGCGGGCCGCTTAAGTCCCAGAAGCAGTGAGCAGCCTGGGCATCTCGGGCAGTAACTGCAGGTGGGAAGGCAACGCCTCCCTCCCGTGGGGGCTGTATTCAGAGTTCTCCACCCCTGGTCCCTGGTGTGGTCCCTGCTTTCTAGAGACAACAGTGGCGGGTGGGGGCCACGCCGCCTTTGAGCCGTGGGTGAGGTGAGCCACACCCCGACTGTCCTCTCCTCTCTGGTTGCAGCGGCATTCCCTGCCTCCCGTGACCACCCACAACATGATCGACGACTCCACCGACCCCATCCTCAGCACCATCCGCCGCATCGGGCTGTTCAACAGCCGCACGGACAGAGTCAAGGTGGGAGCCAGGCGTGGAGGGCATTTCTGCGTGACACGGAATCTGCTTATTTACTTGTTTTCCTGGCATTGCTCTGGGGCTATTTCTGGCGATGTGCTGTCCACTCCTAACCCCCCACCCCATCCCACGCGCGCGCACACACACACACACACACACACACACACACACACACACACACCACTTCCCAGGTGCAAAGCCTGGGCTCCAGCCCTCTGCTCAAATTCACCCGCCCCTCTATTGTGTTGTTTTTGGGGAGCAGGCTTCCTTACAGATTCCAACTGTGTTTTCCAAAGTGTGTTTAACCACCCTGGGGAGAGTGAGTTGGAACCATCCAGGGCAGAGGTAGGAACTGCAGGAGAAAGTACAGGGAAGGGACATTATTTTGCTTATTCACTTGAAAGGAGATTTCCTGAGGACACAGAATAATGTTTTTCTGAAGAGGGTGTGGTCTGCCGCAGAAGTTCAGGAATCTATGTTGACATCTGCTTAGAACATTTCAAATGGTATTTCTAAAGAAAAGGAGTTCTTGGGCTAGAGAAATGGCTCAGTAGGGTGAATGCGGGCTCTGCACACAGGCGGTCTGGGTAGTCATGAACAGAGCTAGGATAGCCCCTGAACACTGCCTCCAAACAGCAACAATAGAAAATTAATTATTTCCTGACTTCAGTAATGTATGTCCAATAACTATTTTAGTAACATTCTTGGAAACTGAAGAATACTTATGAGTCTGAGTCATAATTTTAGCATTATTTTCTTTGCTGCTTACAGCCAGCATAAATATTTTTCTTGCATCTTACTAGTAGCAAGCATAAAGAGATGTCCTAAATTTTTATGATACAAATATATTCTTGAAATATTTGAATGAGTGAGTCTCCAAGATGAACATGAATGTTTCCTGCTAAAATTCAGTCTACAGGGATAAGAGGGGAAGTTTCCAGTTTCAGAGAAGGTGGCTGAGGATGCTTTAGTATAATTTTCTCTGGACTTGTTCATTCTTCTGATCTGAGTGTTAGATTAGATTAAGGAGGCACAGCATCAGCTGTGGGAGTGAAATGGCTTTTGCTAGTGTGAAACTTCATTTCTGTGTTTACTAAGAGCTTTGTCTGTTCTGGGCACGGGACTAGGGGGCCAATTGACAAATGTTTCATTTATTTATTTATTTATTTATTTATTGCTTTTTGGGTCACACCTAGGGATGTTCAGGGGTTACTCCTGGCTCTGTACTCAGGAATTCCTCCCGGCGGTGCTCAGGGGGCCATATGGGATGCTGGGAATCGAACCTGGGTTGGCCACGTGCAAAGCAAATACCCTACCCACTGTGCTATCTCTCCAGCCCCCAGAAAAAAATGTGTTAGTATCAGCAAATTCTTTATCCCTGCTCAATTCTATCCACTAGAATTTAAGACCAAAGAGTCTTAAAGTTGTAGCAATTTTGCACCCACCTCTCACTTTTTCTTCTTTCTTTCCCTCTCTATATTTATTTATTTATTTGCTTTTTTGGGTCACACCTGGCGATGCCCAGGGGTTACTCCTGGTTCTGAACTCAAGAATCACTCCTGGCACTGCTCAGGGAACCATACGGGATGCCGGGAATCGAACCCAGGTCGACTGCGTGCAAGGCAAATGCCCTACCTGCTGTGCTATCACTCCAGCCCCTCTTTTTCCCCCCCTCTTTTCATTGACTCTCTCATCAAGACGGAGTTGTGGATTCCCTCACTGTCCATCCAATAGAGAGTTGCTGGGGGCACAGTGTTGGGGCCACACCTGGCAGTGCTCTGGGAACTACTCTTGGTTCTGTAGAACCAATCCAGGGATTGTACTTGGTGGCGCTCAGATAACCATACGGTGTTGGGAACTAAACCCAGGTCTCTTGCCTGTAAAGCACGTGCTCAGTCTTTTGAGCTATAGAGATTTTTTATTTTTTTGCCATTTTCAAAAAATGGAACCACCATGAACTACAAAATTACAAATGTGTTCAGGACTGAGTTTCAGGTATACAAAACTGCAAAATCTGTCCCTTCCTCAGTGTCTATTCCCTCCCCAGTGTCCTCAGTGAACCACTTGCCCCCAGCCTGCTTCTGCAGTCAGCACCTCCTTTCAGCACTCTTTTCTTTTCCAGAGCGACCACTTCCTTCCACCAATGTCCTAGTGTAGCCTTTCCCAGTGGCCAGCTTCCAACTGGACACAGGTTCTCTTCATCTTTGTTCCTATTGCCTTTGGGCATTTATTATTCCTCTACTATGGTTTTTTTTTTATATCCCATGTAAGAGACAGATCATTTTGTATTTTGGCATACTCTTTTTTCCCAAGTTCTAAGGGCTGTTTGGGGACCCCGTTCTCTCCTACATTTTGGGAGGAACTTACTCTTTTTACTTTACGACTCTTTGATAATGTGGATTTACTCAGTCCTTCCCACAAGATTTGCCCATGTTGTTTGCATTTCTCCACATGGAAAAAACACACTTTACTTCCATCTTATCTCCTTTATTTTTTTAAATTTTTTTTTATGTAGGAGTACTGTTATTTATTCAGCCACTGATTAGCTGAATGAATTGTACATGAACAAACTCCACCTTACTTTTATTTTTTTTTATTTTTTTTTATAATTTTATTTATTGAATCACCATGACAGCAGTGATTACAAAGCTTTCGGGTCTAAGTCTTGGTCATACAGTGAAACATCCATACCTTCACCAGTGCCCATTCTCCACCACCAAAAACCCCAATATACTCCCATCCCACTCCCTCCCCCTACCTGTGGGGCAGATGACTTCCACATCACTCTCTTTCTACTTTGATCACATTCAATATTTTGACACC